>CABHPP010138241.1:0-34149 GCA_902168425.1 Peromyscus attwateri | reverse complement strand
TGGTTCATCATTCTGGGTATCCCTTCTGGGTTATAAAGATTGTGATAGAAAATGGGGAGGGGGGACAGGAAAACATGAGTTAGTGACAGAAAGAAAAATATACTTGATCTTAAGTAAAGTTTCTCCACCTCAGTAGTTCCTCTCTCCTGGGAGAATCGCCCACTTCACATTTCAATACCAGTCCAATATGAGTCAAGAGAAATAAGAGATGCAAGGAGAGCAGGAAGAACCACAGGAGGAATATCATAAGCGGATTGGGATTTGTTTGTGCCCATGATACAGACTAGGAATTAATTTATGTATCTTTCCATAAAACCAAGGCTTCATCCAAAGCTCGATGCTATCATTTCAGGGATGAACTCTCCAAGAACTGATATTTTTCTTTCCTTCTGGTCCTAGTGATGTCAATGGCTGAGTTCTACTCAAAGAAGATATTTGATTTTCAAGTATTATTTATGATGTTAGGGAAATTTTGCAGGATTTCTGGTGATAAGCCCAGAGTACTGTGCAAGTGGGTGAGAGGCAGCTTTGCAGAAGAGGTTGAGGTTTGACCCTGGATACAAATGGATATGATCATATCATCTGTACAGTTTGAAGCATACCAAATAAAGCCACATGTGTTGACTGCAAGAAAGTGGGAAAATCCCGGTGTATAGAATACTTGAGTATCTGTTCTATTACCTTAGTTGAGCAGGTCCCAACCAGAGCTGGAGTGCAGCTTAATAGAAGAGTACTCATGTAGTTACAGAAGCATGATCCATCATTGGCAAAACACTCAAAAAGTCCCAGTGGACTGTCCTATGTGCATTGAGCCAGAGTCTAAGATGTCTCCTGTCTTCATCACCCTGAGACTATCTAGTAAGGAAAAGTCCCTCAGCCCATTCTAGCTCAATGCTTCCCCTGGATGCATGTTCTTTGGCTAGAGCAGGATTCCTTGTCCTGCGTAGGTATCTGAGTGGTGGGTCTGTGTCAATACCCAAGAGTGGCTGAGTTTTCCAGTTTTAGTTCTTTATATGCAGCCAGTTATAGCTCCGAGAAAACAGGAACTACTCACAAGTAACATTCAGGCTGAATGGGTCACCCAGTGGCAGCCACTCATTTCCAGATTACATGCTCATAGGAGCCTGTGACAGTTCTGATACTGAATAGGTGAGAGTCCAGTTGCCCTCTGACAGTTTCAGGCTGTCACCTTCTGAGAGAGTTTGACCATTTGTCCCCCAAAGGTACATTGTATTCTGACACTCATATACATGCTTTAAAGGCTACCATCTTCAATCTCCATGGAGTTAGAATTTTCCCTTGTAATAGTGGCCTTAGATAGCAGTGCTGTGCATACAAGAGAGAAGATGGTCTGCTGTGGGACCTAGGACCCTTACAAAGGCCTCTTTCAACTAGTGTTAGTCTTTCTAACATCCACCCCCTATCCTTGTCCTCATAGAAACAGGCAGAAGATGAATCACAGGCAGATGCAGGAGGACTTGAGGCTCAGAGATTGTGGGTCTCTTGTATTGTATGGGAGAAACAATCTTTGTTATGTGTGTCCTGAGCTGCAGAACTTGATAATACAGACCTAGGATCTGGAGTCAGATGCTCATTGTCACTTCCGGACCTCACTGACCCACTGGCTACCTTGTATCACAGAATGCTGTGATCCCTCTAGCTGACTGCTGTCCACTGCAGAGCTGGGCCAGTGCCCTCCAAGGCAATGATGTCCTACAAATAGGACAGAATAAGACTTCCTATTCAGCTTCCATGAGAAGCACCCATAAACAGTCCTCAGGACTTGTGTGTACAAAAATTTCACACAGGACACCAGGAGTGGGCTGGTCATTCACCTAAATGAGCAGACTGGATCATGACATGGGCCAGTTTTCCCAGGTACTTGATGATGACTGACAGAGGCATAGATCCCTGATTTCAGAGAATGAGTCAGAGAATGACCTAGGAGAGGGAAGATTTGGATCAAAAGTGAGCTTGAATCAGAACCATTGCCTTGGCCTGTGATGCTCTGTCTTGCATAGTTAAGGGTCATAGCAAGATATTTCCTGATAAGAAGATTGCTGTTTACTTTCTTCAATCCTGCCTTCTTTTCTTCCTCCCTTTCTTCCTTCCTTCTCTCTTTTCTTTCTCTCTTTTTTCTCTTTCTTTTCTTCATTCCTACTTTTCGTGTATATAGTTATTTTTACTGCATATTAATATGTGAATCACAAGTATACCCGGTGCCCACAGAAGGCAAAATAGGACACTGGATACCCTGAAATTTGAATTACAGATTGGTTTTGACGTCATACATGTGCTGAAAACAGAACTTGGATTCTTTACATGAGCAATCAGAATTCTTAACCATCGAACCATCTCTCCAGAACTCCTAGGTGGATGTTTTCAGAGGCAGATCTGACTGGTAGAAAGTAGTGTGTAAGAAATTGCTGGAACTGTGGCTGGAAGTGCCAGATGTGTTTGGCAGACACGGACTACAAATTTAGGACTCTAACTTTCTCCATATGAGACCATTGTTATAATACCCAGGAATTAAGGCTGATCTCTGAAAGCATTATTTCTCTAAAAAGTACAATGAGGTATGATAAAGACAGATGTTATGTTGTTTGAAATAAGTATACTACTGACCAGAGAGAGACCTGTGTTAGATGTGTGATCTAAGAGAAAGGTGACATCAAAGCCATCTCTTTTCCTTTCTGGCATCATGACAGTGGCATGACAGAGAATCAATGATTTTCTGTCCAGTAGGTGGGCTTGGAAGTCTTGAAATTCTGTAAGAATTCTACAGAGGCAGGTAGCTTAGATCTAAAGTCATACCAAACTGTCCATTCACTTTCACTTCCTTGTAGACGAATTTCTAAATGATCTTATTAAATAAAAACAAACCCAGGAACCAGATATTGGGGTCAATGCTGAAAGATCAGAGAGCCAGAGCAAGCCACAGCTAACCTCACCTTGCTAACTTCTCACCTGAACTTGTTTTCTCAAACTGAAAGCCTCTGAGTCCCGAATGGATCTCAGCTGATCTGCTGTTCAAAAGCCTAAAAGCTTAAAAAGCCTCTAGTTTCTGGTCTTCATGCCTTATATACCGTTATGCTTCCTGCCATCATTTTCTGGGATTAAAGGAATGTGTCTTTCCCGAGCAAAGACATGAGATCTCAAGTGCTGGGATTAAAGGTGTGTGCCACAACACCTGGCTCTGTTCCTAGTGTGGCCTTGAACTCACTAATATCCAGATGGCTCTCTGCCTCCCAAGTGATAGGATTAAAGGCGTGTGTGCCACCATTTTCTGGCCTCTGTGTCTATCTAGTGGCTGTACTGTTCTCTGACCCCAATTAAGTTTATTAGGGTGCAGAGTATGTTGGGGAACACAATATCACCACACTTTCTGGAGCAGACTCAAACTGCTGATGATCAAGAGTACAGTCTCTGAAAACAAGTTGCTCCCACTACACAGACACTCCAGGGTAAAGACAGTGGATAAAGGATTGTACACAGACAACATGTCTGTCACCCATGTCCTGTGTGGGGGCAGATATAAATACTATTGTTTCTGTTCTCAGTTTCCCAGTGATAACACATGTGAATGAATGTTACCACGGTAATAAGGTAGCCTCAAATATGAACAAGGCCCTGACACTGAGACAGGACAGCTGTCCAGATCAGCACCATCTGTTACTAATTGCCTAAAGGAGAGAATTTACTAGACTTAATCCCTAAGGACATGCAGTCGTCAGGAGTATATATGTCCTCTGTCCCTCACCTTGGGAACACTGACTGCCTTGTGCATTATCATAAGCCCATCAGAAGCATGGGCTAATAACCTGGGCAATAGTGCAACTGTAACACTTGGGAGAGCAGGCCCTGCATGTCACCAAGGAAACACAACAGAGCCAACCCTGTTAGTACAGATGTGGGTGAGCAACCCTTAAAGTAGTGAGCAATGGAGACTGTCTCTATCAACCATATGTCCTCTAAGGGATTGGGCAATGGAGAGTTGCCCTCCTTCTCCCTGCCTATCAATGCCTGAAGCAGGTGTGACAACTGGCCCTAAGATCACAAGAGTGAGAGAGCAGTCTCTGCCCCCCTCCACCAGATGCAGCACTGAGGAGACCAGGCCCTGCACACCACCTGGGGAACAAAAGAGAGCCAACCTGCAAGAGGCCATGGGAATGTATAGCAAACTAATGTTTAACAAGTTGACCTATCAGATGCATACAAAGCCATGGGGTTATTGATGGAGAATGACTTTTTTTCCCCCTGTACATAGCCAGTTTTCACTGGTATGCCTCCATAACATGAACAGCTGTGGGGTCTTCCACAGCCCCTTGGTTGTGTGTTTTACAATTTTGGGGCACCCATTTAGCTGCGGATGGTCAGGAAGATGATTTCTGTTTAAGCTGTATAATTCTGATGAACAGAAATAATACCAGAATATTGTTCTTTACTTACACAGGAAAGTAATAGTATTCTCAGTCTCAAAGAGAGCTAATTTTAGAATTCAGAGTGAATTCAATACTGACTGACCTGCCACTGCACAAAACACACAAAGACTAATTCCCAATTGTTGTTTATTGCTAAATCAAGGCCAGACTGTTTACATTGAGTTGTAGGACTCTGCAGGAGTTCTCTTTCTGCATGTATAGCCAATTGTTTACTGTCTGGGATCTTTCACCAACTTAGAGCTGTGTGCATAGGTAAATGTAACATTACTAGTCTAAGGAAACAATGTGACTTATTTTGTGCTATGAATATGGATAGGGCCCTAAATGCAACTTACAATTATCCAGAGTTTTGCTGTGGCCAGCAGTGGTGGTGTGGAGAAAGACAGCTATGTAGAGCTATGTAAGAGCTGCTGCAGAATGTGAAAGAAGTGTGTGTGTGTGTGTGTGTGTGTGTGTGTGTGTGTGTGTGTGTACGCTCATGCTAAGGGAGAGATGAAGAAGAAGCATGAGAGAAGTGTGAGGGAGTGAGTGGGTGAAAGAGTGAGTGAGTAAAGGGTGAGTGAATAATGTAGAAGTATGTATGTGTGAACGAGTGAGAGAGAGAGCAGTATAAAAGAGCTGCTGCTATATAGGAGAGCTGTGCCTAGGAATTGTGTAAAGTGGTGTATTGTCAGAGAGCTATGCAAATGAGGTATTTAGCTGTGGGTTTCTGCGATTTGTAACTGTGTGGAGGCAAGGAATATGAAGAGACTGTCAAAAAAGATTATTTAAGTGGAAGAAAAAGAGAAAGTTACTATCAGGAAACCATGTGCTTGTTCCTTTTTTTCTCCAGCAGAAAGCAAGTGTGTTGCCTTATTTTCCCCTCAGATAGAAAAGTCCATGTGAAAAGATGTATGTATGTAAAGATATGTAGCTGTATGCAGCAGTGTGGAGATATGCAGCTGTATGGATTCAGAAAGAGTCAGAGACCATTTTTAAGATTAAGTAAAAATGAAAGTTACCATCAGAAAGCATGTGTGTTTCTTTATTTTAAAAGGAAGATAGATGGAAATTTATTTCCAAATACCCACAGATAAAAAAGTTTTCTTAATCCATGGCTACTCTGAGGCATTCTTTTTATTTGCCCTGGATCAGATCATCGGAGGTAGCATCCCATGGTCTGCATTATCCACTCTGTTGGGTGAGGCCTGGTTGAGCCTGCCCAGAATTTGTAAGTGTGGCAGATAGCTGCCCCCACTAGCTTTCTGTAATGTGGTGGTGTGGGAAGGTGATAGATGCCCCCTTACCCTTCACCCCTGACTGTGTGAAACAGATCAGAGAGCTGACCCACCTCCTTTCCAGCTGCAGCACCCAGGAAACAGGCCTTGCCTCTCACTTATGAAGTACAGCAGTGCTGACCAGTGGCTAGAGTTGAGAGTGACACAGCCAGATGTTATGAGCAAAGGAGAGCTGTCTCCATTACTCATCTGACATGTGGTAGCTCGGGTGGAGGAGAGATGCCCTCCTTCAGCCTCCCATTCATCAACTGAGACAGGTGGAGGAGATGGCCCTGGTCTTCAGAGTGATCAGGATGGCTGTCTCTAGCCACCACCAGATGCAGAATGTGAAAGAGTGGCCCCTCTACCTCACCTGGGAAACACAATAGATCTGGCCCTAATGCTATAGGTGTGGAGACAGTAGACCCTGAGGGTGTGAAAGCAGGAGAAGCAACCCCAATTCTGCCTTATAACTGCAAGAGGTGAATTGCCTGGGACAATGGTGGAAAGCTCAGTCTGGTGGTAAGGACAGGGGAGATTTGGCTGGCAGACCAACCCTAGAGCTGCCCAGGTCCAGAACAAGGGTTATGCCTTGGCCTGTCCCAACATTCACCCCATTTACAATCTACTGAAGCATGTGAAGGGACCTGACCACAGACCAAAATCTGGAGGATCTCCACAACACAGATCAGCAACAGAGTATCCAAGGAGAATCCTAGTGAGGGCCCAGCATCAATAATATAGTCGAAATTAAAGGCCTCAAACTAGTCCCATGATTCTTTGCAATGATGAATTGAAAGTAAAAATATATGGACAAAGGGAATTATTGAATGACTCCTTGTTTCATACTTCATCTTCCATGATGATCTTTCTATTTTTCCCATTTTAAAATGCTTTCTCTTAAAAGTTGTTTTATTTTGAAAAGAGTTTTTGATGTGGAGCATGGATTGGAAGAAACAGGAAAACCAATGTGACCAAAAAACACAAAGTAAAAGATGCACAGAATAAATAAAAAGAAAGAAACAAAAAACAAAGTACAAAAAAATTAGAAATGCCACCATTCTGCTTTAGAATGAGATGAGAGGGGTCACACTTTCATCATGGCCAGCCTGACTGGGAGCTGGTGTTTGAGCTGACTGGGTTGGAGACCACACCAGCATCCTCCTTCCTGACAGGTTCTATGCTGAGTCAGCACATTTACAGAGAGAGTGTCAATCTTTCTGAGCTGCAGGCTCTGGTTATTGAAGATCCACCAGGTGGGGATTCCAAAGTCAGCTGAGAGGCAGGTGAGGACAACAGAGATCTGTACTGTAACTGTGATGTCTGCAACTTGGACAAATGGCTGTGTCACAGACTCTGCAAAGAAAGAAAGGAGGAAATATGTGACAGTAGTCCTTCAGGTATCTCCACAGCCCCTCTGTAGTCAACAGACACTTAAAAAAGCTTTGAGGGTGGAGACATCGGGGTTGTGACAGCAGAGAGATTACTTGTGGTTCAGATCTGATACCCATGGCCTGTGTGACCATGACTCAGCCACTCTTTCCTGGATCTCTATTTCCCTTCACTAGTTCAAACATTGTGTGATCACCATTGTGTCCCTGAGATAAGCTTAGATATGAAAAACTGGCCTGCTGTTGGAATATGGGAGCTGCTAAAGTCAGCTGCATCTGTTACTATACACCTGCAGAGGAATATTATCTAGGTAGGACCTCAGAGGAAAAGCATCTGCCTGGAGTAACTTTCTGCTTTGTTCCTCCCCTTGGAGACCCTGAACTTCCTGTGAACTCTCAAGCTCATCAGAAAAGTTGGCTTATGTCCACTGAGCATATGTCCTCAGCATATTTTTATTTCAGGTTTCTACACTCTATATAATTTCACTTCTGTTAAAAATGGTTAACTTGGCTGGGCTTTGGTGGTATACACCTTTAATCCCAGCATTTGGGAGGCAGAGGCAGGGGCTATCTGTGAGTTTGAAGTGAGCCTGGTCTACAGAGTAAGTTCCAGGACATGCTCCAAAGCTATAGAGAAACCCTGTCTCCAAAAACCAAAAAGAAAAAAAAAACTATGGTTATCCCACTCCATCCTCCCACCCACTGCAGCCTGCGTTGCAGGCCAGCAGGGAAGACTCATGCAGGCAGGCCTGACCACCACCACCCAATCAGACCCTGTAATCTACAAGCCCCACTCTGTTTCCCAAACCCACCCACCTCCCCGAGACCCCAGCAGCTCCCTGAGAAACAAACACTGTGAATGCCAACTGGACCAAGAGTGGGTTCCCGAGACACGGACACTGTTTGCACCAATTGGCGAAAGAGATGAATAGTTACCAGTGCAAGAATACATTCAACAACAACATAAAGACCAGTGTGGCACCAGTAAAACCTACTGGTTCTACTACAGCAGGACCTGAATACCTTAATGCAGAAGAAGCAGAAGAAAATGACCTTAAAAATGATTCTATTAAGGTGAAAGAGTACTTTTAAGAGGAAATGAAAATTTTCTTTAAAGAAATCAAGGAAAAGACAAACAAAAATTTGAAAGAAACCAATAAATCCCTTAAAGAAAGTCAAGAAAACCAAGAAAAAACAACCAAACAAGTGAAGGAAACAATTCATGACTTAAAAATTGAAATAGAGGCAATAAAGAAGACACAAACTGAGGGAATGCTGGAAATGAAAAATCTGGGTGAAGGAACAGGAACACAGATGCAAGCATAACTAACGAATGCAAAGAGATGGACGAGAGAATCTAAGGTGTTGAAGATACAATGGTGGAAATAGATTCCCAAACTCAGAATGACAAAGACGATATGTACTTACTCATAAATGGATACTAGATGTAAAGCAAAGACAGTGTACAGCAAAGATAATCAGACTACAAACCACAGCTCTAGAGAAGCTAGGAAACAAAGAGGACCCTAAGACGGATGCATGTGTCACCTTGGGCTGGGGAAACAGAGGGTATCTCCATGAGTAAACTGAGGATGAGAGGGACAATAGAGGGGAAGCAGTGGGGAATGAGAACATGAGGGAGCAGGATGGTTGTGCTGGGCAAGGCCAGAGTGGGAGAAGAATGAAAGAGATATCTTGATAGAGGTTGACATTATGGGGTAAGGGAGAAACCTGGTGCTAGGGAAATTCTCAGGAATCCACAAGGATGAACCCATCTTAGACTACTAGAAATAGTTGAGAGGGTGCCTATGGTGATATTTTGTTTGTACTGAAATGTGATTTTATTTGTATGTTAATAAAATAAAGTTGCCTGGGGGTCAGAGCTAATAGCAAGTCATAGCAGAAGCTGGGCGGTGGTGGCGCACACCTTTAATCCCAGCACTTAGGAGGCAGAGCTAGGTAGATCTCTGTGTGTTCAAGGATACGGCCAGCATGGAGACACACGCCTTTAATCTCAATACTAACCATAGAAGACCTGGAGGTCTGTACAGACAGGCAGTGACGAGGAGGTCATGTGGTTGGGTTTACAACCAATGAGAAGGCAGAACAGAAAGTCAATAAATGGACAGGCACACAGGAAGTAGGCCTCTTGCTGAAGGGAAGGACAGCAGCGGCAGTAAGGGTAAGAGAAGGCTTTTAGCTCTTAGCTATTGCTCTGATCTCTTGGGCTTTTAACTCTGAATTTGTCTCTGTGTTTCTTATTTAATAAGACTGTTCATCTACAGGTGCCTGAACTGGCCTACTCCGGTAATCAATTGGCTGAATACCCTAACTGTCATCATAGAGCCCTCATCCAGTGACTGATGGAAGCAGATGCAGAGATCCACAGCCAGGTGCCAGGCCAAGCTCCCAGAGTCCAATTAATGAGAGAAAGGAGGTATTCTATAAGCAAGGGACATCGTGATCATGATGGGAAAATGTACAGAGATGACCAAACTAGTGAGAATGCATGAACTGTGGACCAATAGATGAGGAGCCCCCACGGTACTAGACTAGGCCCTCTGGATAAACAAGACAGTTGTTTAGAGGGCCCCTAGGCAGTGGGGTTGGACCTGTCCCTGGTGCATGAGCTGGGTTTTTGGAACCTATTGGCTATGGTGAGACATTTTGCACAGCCTTGGTGTAGGGAGGAGGGGCCTGGACCTGCCTCAGTTGAATGAACCAGGTTCTGTTGACTCCCCATAGGAGACCTTGCCTCAGAGGATGTGGGATTGGGGGGTGGGTTGCAGGAGAAGGTTGGGAGGTAGTAGGGATGAGAAGAGGTAATATGTGGTTGGTATGTAAAATTAATAGAAAATTTCTAAATAAAAATGACTCCATACTTCCCTTTCGAGACTCTCTATGAGTCCCATGGTTGTTCTTAGGGCTGCATTTATGGTGAATCCAGACCATCTGGGCTTTTTCTTTTTTTCTTTTCTTTTGAGGCAGGGTTTCTCTGTGAGGCTTTGGAGCCTGTTGTGGAACTCGATCTGTAGACCAGGTTGGCCTCAAATTCACAGAGATCTGCCTGCATCTGCCTCCCAAGTGCTGGGATTAAAGGCCACCACTGCCTGGCCTCTGAACTTTTTCTGATCCTTTGGCTGAGTTACCCCACCACACATCTGCTCTCAGCAGGGTTAATTCAGATAAAAGATTTCAGTTCCCAACACTTAGAGGGTGGCTCACAATAACATTTAACTCCAATTCTAGGGAACCAATGCTTCTCCTGAACTCTGTATCCATTGCATGCAGGTGGAACACAGACACAAATGCAAGCAAACACTCATGAACATCAACGGATCTTGTAAATTTAAAAAAAATAAATCAAAACTACAGCCAGGGAGAAAAGACAAGAATATTGGTCCTTGAGTATTTCATGGAACACTGGGCCTATGTACTAAGCAGATTTGTTCATCCCATAGCTTCAATGTGAGTGTCTGAGTGATAATACAGAATTTGGTAAAGAGAAGCAATGTGACATGACATCTTTTCAGTTAGTACTCCTGAACAAGTCATTCACCCTGTGTGGAATTGTGTTCTCAGGTTTATGAATGGTCAAGCCAAGTGCTTTCAGATCTGCTCACAACTAAGAGCATTTTGTAGGTGGGGGATGCCTTCTCTGTTTGCTACCTCTAGAATCCCTGGGCAATCTCTTCTCATTTTATTTTAATAACATTTATTTTATTTTCTATATGCATATGGTTCTGTACAAACTACGTGCAGGAGTCTACTAGCACCAGAGGACTTTGTGAAATCTCTTGGAGCTGGAGTTATAGAAAGTAACTCAGACATCTCTTTGGCCCACCTTGGTTGGATTTTTTCATTTAGAGAATCACCCTATAATAATTGTAAACTTCAGTCTTCAAAATATAATGGTCAATGGTGATTAACTTTGAGTAGGAAACACTCTGGCTTTTCCCCACTCCTTTTAACATTTCCTGCTCACCAAGAGCCTCCTGCTGCTGAACTGTTGTTCTCTCTGTCCTGTCTAGGTACTCTGCAAGTACAAACTCTGAGTCCAGCTCAAACTCTTAACTTAGGAAATTACTGTTATTCTCTGAGTTCCCCTTTTCTTACCCACTGTCAATAAATAGTCACCACATCTTTGTGTTAGAACACAGGACTGCGGCTTTAGGCCAGATATCCACAGCATAAGTTAGGGTTTTATTGCTTTTAATAGACACCAAGGCCATGGTCTCATCAGGCAGCAGAAAGTGACTGTGTGCCACAGTTTGACCATATGAGACTTCAAAGCCCACCTCCACAGTGACAAACTTCCTCCAAGCATGCACATCTACTCAAATAAGGTCTAGGAGGTTCTAGTAGTGCAACTCCCTATGGTCCAAGCATTCAAAACTGTCAGTATATGGGGGACATTCCTACACATATCACCAAGAATCCATTATTTACTGTATTTGGATTAGTTTTGTACTTCTTTAGTGGCCTATGTCTGTGCAAAAAAGGGTCTTTAACGTAGGGCTAGCGCTACATTTATGCATGGGAATAAGGACGTGTATTTAGAATGAACCTAGAAAATAAACTGGTTTTGGAAGAGCCCATTTTAGGTTCCCCTCTAGGATCCATAATATCACTATCCATGAACAGTTGAATGCATTTTAATACCAGCCAAGATTTCTATCCTTGACCAGCCTGAAGTCCAATTACACAGTTTTTGGTTTCCTCCAAAATTAACTGCCACTCTTGCATATTTAGGGATATCTTGCCATGTTGTTAATTTCTGTAGTTTGTAGGAATCACAACTGGGTAGAACAATTGATTGTTTTCCTCTATTGTGAGCTTACATAGAATCATCAAGTACTATATGTTCTAGTCCTCAGAGAAGAGGTTACTGCATCAGATCAGCATGCACAGGGGATACATGAGTGAGTGAAGATCCTCTGCATGTATATAATAGCTATTAGCTTAGTATTTCTTTCAGAGTCCTGACTCTGAGAACAAGTGGGTCTCTGACTATTGTGTCTGCTCTTGAGATTCTTTTGCTCTTGTTTGATTGCAGAGTCCAATATCAATAAGATAGTTTTTGTTTCATTTTATTATATTTTATTTTGTCCTGTTTTATTGTTTTTCTTAGCGGCCTATTCTCCTCTAATGAGAGGAAAAAAAGGGAGTGTATGCCCATGGTAGAGGATGTGGGGATGAACTGGAAAGTGTTGAGTGAGGGAAAATTTACACATCACATATTGTGTGAGAAAATAACCTATTTTCAATAAAATGAAAAAGCTCATTTTTCAAAGTAAATAATAGCATTGACAAATTGTAAAGTGAATAATGAGATTAACAACTTTTAATTAAATTAACTTTGATTTTAAAAGAGTGACATTATTAATACTAGAAGTGAATTTTGAGAACTTGCTGTCCATTTCTCAGATTACTAAAATTTTCATGACTACACAATAGTCAGGGAGATAACTGTATAGTGACTTACATGAAACAGACAAATATATAGTCGCTCAGAACCTACACGGATGGAAGCATAATGAAACACAAAATTGATTCCATGAATAACTCATAAGCCTGAATCAATAAGGAAAGTTGACAAAAGTGAACAATTTTTAATGATGAAAATAAACTAGGAGTAGAAGAAAGGCCAGTGCATTAGCAGCACAAGTGAAAATCCATTGCCAACTCAGTACTCAGTGTGGACACTGACAGCTTTCCCTTCAAGGCCAGGATCAAGACAAGGATGCTGTGGTAGCCACTTTTCTTCAATATTCTCTTAGACATCCTAGACAGAACAATTGGGCAAAAAAGAAAAATAAAATTTGGCCAATTAAATGGCTGTAAAATAAACCCACAGTTGACATGAACTTAGTTTTAGAAAATGCTAAAGATTCTACAGAAGATTCTGGAACTAGTGAACAAACACAGCCACATGAGCTCAACTAATGTAAACTAATATTGCACAGAAACCATTAGATGTCCTGTTTGTCACATGCATAGAGAAGCTAAGTAACAAGGAAGATTCAAGTGGGACCCACGTATCTCCCTGGGAAGAAGAATTAGAAAAGATTTTGTGGATGGATGAGGGGTATGTGGTGAGGAGAAGATGAGGAAACAGTTGGGGGAAGTTGGGATGGAAGGAGAGAGTACTTTCAGTAATGACTGGAATGTTGGGGCATTTGGGGAGCAATGTGGAACCCACTACATTGGAAACTTCCTGGAATCTACAAGAATGACCCTAGAAAAGTCTACTAAGAGTGAGGGCTGGGTAGCCAGAACCAGCCATTTTATGTAACTACAGAAGACTTCTATCAGGGGGACTGGGACATGAATTCAGCCACAAAACATTTCACCTACAATCAGTCCTTTCTGAAATATGTACTGGAGTAATGGTAAAAAGAACTTGTGGGATTGGCCAACCAATGACTGCTCCAAATTAAAACCATTGCCATAAGAGAGAGCCCAGACCTGATTATGTCTGGATGGCCACAGACCAGAGCCTAGACAGCACAGAAATTCAGGATGGGAACAAACATGACTGGAAATACATTTCAATGAAATGACTATAAATGATATTTGCTGGAGGCCAGCCTCAACAGTTTCGAAGGTCTCGAAGGACAGGGATGTCTGGCAGGTGCAAGAAAAGACTGGGACACAAGAGTTGGTGCAAGCTGATGAGTCTTGTCAGATCTGGAGATGTGCGTTTTCTCTGCCTTCTTCTCCCGATCTAACTGAACCCCAGTCTTTTATTGTAATAATACAATGAAATAGGGGATTAGAAAATTCATCAGGTGATTGGGTTCTTCACAATAGTTTCAATGGTTCTTTTTGTAAATCAGCAAAGTATACCCCGTACCCCTTGACTGCACATAGAAGTTCCCAGGAAGAAAGCCAAAGCATACCAGCTCATTCTTTTGCAGGTTAATACTTAACAGAACATCTGAGGTAATCACCCCAGAGGCCATCTACTTGTGGTTTCTTAGAAAGCACAGAAATTCAAGCAATGGTTTAAGGTACCAGACTGCCAGCTTCCTCTCAGCCTAACTCCTTCTTCATCACTCTGTAATTTGTCAAGTTGTCTTCTAACTAGTTCTGGACAACTCTTGTCTTTTATCCCATCTATATGTCACTCCATCTACAGTTTTCTGCCACCAGCCTTCTGGGTTTTTCCTATGACCCGCATATCAGCTTTAACTCCTGCCATTGTCACAATCTCAATATCATTTCTAATTTCATGGAAACCACCGCAGGAGAGAGAAAGAAAGTCATAAAGAACAAGCAGAGTAGGAGGATTACAAGAACCAGTAACAGCTGGATGGGTGAGAACATGACAAGCATACACCATAATGTCTGCCCTCAGGACACAAGGGCTGTTTTCTCCCTGGCCCACAGAAGGCAGGCTTAGTAGAATATCTGGTGGGGCAGGCCTGGAGGGATTGATGTCATCATTCTCTGGTACCTCCAGCACAGATTCCACTAGCAACACATCAAGCTTTTCATATGCCATCTCTGGCAGATATTCTCTTATACTAGTAAATCAGTGTCCAGCCTACTGGCAACCAGAGAAGAATTATCCAGCAACGTATGGGAACAGATGCAAGGATATACAGTCAAACACTTGGGAGAGCCAGTGGAATCCAACAGAATATGGGAAGGATGGAATGTAGTAACAGAGGGGCCAAGGACACCATGAAAACATGCAACACAGAAACAGTCAAGCATAGCTTATAGAGGATCAAGAGACTGAAGTGATGATAACAGACCACGTATAGGTTTGAGCTAGGGCCTCAGCATATATGTTTATGGGTATTCTTCTGGAACTCCTAACACTGGAAATGGAGAATGTCTTTGACTCTGTTGTTCATTTTTGGACCCATTTTCTTCCTACTGGTTTGCTTCTTCCAGCTTCGGTATGAGGGATTGGGGCAAGTCTAATATAACTTGTTATGCCATGTTCTATAGATATCCTTGGGAGGCCTGTTCATTTTTTTGAAAGGAAACAAGAGAGGAGTAGATCTGGGGTAAAGGGAAAATGAGGCTTAATAAGGGGTGGAGGGATGGGAAACTGTGGTCAGGATGTAATATATGAAAGGAGAATAAAAAAGAAAAGAAATACATATTAACAGGAAACATACTCATGTGCAAGGTCCTACTGTGAACGCCACTCTCAGGATGAAAACAGTATGATTTGCCATTACATGAAGGATTTTGCATCTGTGCATCAAACAAACTGTGGATCAAAGCTATTTAGAAACCAACTATGTCCACAGTGAATCATGGGCATACCCTTCTCCTGTCACTCTTCCTCACTTCACGTGGATGATTGCCCGCAGGCAGCATTGGGCCTAGTTGAATTAGTTAAACAGGGAATTTATTTGAACTTCATATGAGAAGTTGTTTTTCTCTATGCAAACAATGCATCATTTTCACAGCAGACTCAGAGCATCCAAAAGTTTGAGGGCTCCTGAAATTAGTTCCCATGAATTCTGAGGGATTATTATATAGTTGAACCACAAACTAGGCTTTTAATCTTTGTTTACCATATTGATGTCCTTATTTTCCTTTTAAGACAACCTCACTTTAAATGCTGGCCTTCCCTTTACACACATGTATTCCAGAACTATAGGCCTGAGTCACCCTGCTGGCTGCACCTGAGCAGACACTGATCAGCTTCACCACATAACTTTTCTCCATTTTGTACCCCGTTGATATAGAAGTACCAGCATTCTACTGTGGGATGAGAGGAGAGGTCACTCACTCATCATGGCCAGGAGACTGGGAGACTGGTCTTCAAACTGAATCGGTTGGAGACCTCACACTTATACTCTCCGGCATCCTCATTTCTGACAGGATGTATTCTGAGTGCATGCTTTGTTGGGGACAGAGTCATCCTCTCTGTTTGCTTCAGAATCTTGTTATTGAAGATCCAACGGATGGAGACATCAGGATCAGGTGAAACGCAGATGAAAATCACAGATCTACGTCCTTCTGCTGTAGTATCATTGATTCGCACAAAGGGCTGTGACACATACTCTGTGAAGAAACAGATGAGGGTACCAAATGACAGGAGTCCAGAGAGTTCAACCAGGCCACCTTTAGTAAATAATTTATCAAGATTCTTGGAGGAGGGGGAGGTGGGAAGAATTTGGAGCTGTGTCTATAAACATATCTCATACTTTGGATCTCCCAACCAGGAATTGTGTTACTCTAATTCAGGTACTCTTTCCTGTGTCTCAGTTTCCCTGTAATACGCACACAATGCATGATCCCTGCCATGTCCATGAGTTAAGTTTAGTTATGAGCAATGGTCTGACCTTGGGATGGGGAGCTGCTCACATCAGTAGCATCTGTTACTATTTACCTGCAGAAGAGTATTCCCTAGGCTAGACTCCATGAGTTGTAGGAGGAATCTGGAGTATCTGCATCCTTTGTTTCTTTAATTGGTGCCCTGACTTTCCTGTTAAGTCTCAAACTCATCAGAATAATAGGCTAATGGGCCAGACACCTGTCTACTGAGCCTCAAGAGAAGGAGATGCACAGATGACCTACCTAACTGCAGCTGTGATGGCAGTACACAGCTGATTCTATACTCTGTGGGATAATCAGTCCCATGACATGGTCAGTAAAGCTTTGTCCCCTGATAGCTCTCACAGTAAATCTAAACAAACAGTTAAAAAAAAAAAAAGCTCCCCAATGTCACTTTAAGTCCAGCCAGGGGCAAACCTTTGCAACCAGGGATTCCTGGTGATCTCTGTGAGGACCTTATGGTTTAATCAGCCAGGGACTGCCTGAATCCCACTGTGTGCTTCTGCAGATATATGCATGGTAAGAGCTCCAATTGTCTGGGCTACAGCTGATAACCTGGGGCTGGGTTAATCCAGCACATTTCCTCCTCTCTGCAGGTAAATATATGTGAGTGATTCTGATCTATTAGTTTTCTTCCACATGTGTTTCCTGCAGTTTGGGACAAACCCCATTGAGGGACACAATACAGTCAGGGAGAGAGCAAGCACAGCTCAAACCTGACCATTTAGTGCATGAAGTAGGATATGCCACACATAGCAGTTGAAGACCATAGAGAGTTACTTACGCTTTACATAAAATTCCACATATGCTTTTTCAGTTTTGGAATCTTTCTTTGAAACTTCTAGTGTGTACATTCCTGCATCTTTCTCATTGATATTCTGGAGCATCATGGATCCATTATTGTATACCATCCCTCTTCTTCTGTGTGCAATCCCCCAGGAGATGGAATTCATGGCTCTATTGTATTCTACAATTTTAAGAACCTCAGCCCTATACATTGATTTGTACCAGGAAAAGCCTTGGATATCTTCTGGAAGATTTTGAACTTGGAAAAGTACGTCTTCCCCTTCAGCAGCATATTGAGGCTCCAGTTTGATAATGAGTTGGGAGGAAGTGAGAGGTTTACAGAACAGAGAAGGAGAAGCTGGGAGGAAAAAGAAAAAAAAGCCATCACATGGGGATCATTGTGCTTGGTAAAAAGATGGTGGCCTCCATTCTGAGCATGTGGGTTTATTACTCAACCTAGATTTGCAGCTGTGTGTGTGTCTATCCGATTTAACATGACCTTTTTTTCCAACAGTGTCCCGGAAAGTGTTGTCTTCTCTTCATGGAACTGTCCCCTTGGGTGTCTGTCTACATGGCTGCTCCCTCACAGGCCTCAATCAGACACTGTGCACACTCAGGCACACCGGGGTTTGGGATGATGCCTCCCCTGAACTCAACAGGCCAGGAACATTCACTTTCTAGGTTTTTCTTCATTTTGCTTTTAAGGCAACACTCAACCTCTGAGTTCTCCTACCAGATACACTTGCTGTTCTGCCAAGTACCCCTTAGTTCTGGGGCTGTGTGGGGGCTGGGAGCAGTCTGACCTTCAAGGCAAGCACAGATATTTAAAAGGCTTGGGTACTAGGCTGGCTATTTTTATGTAAACTTGACACAAGCTACAGTCATTTTGCAAGACAAGGCCTCACTTGAAAATGCCACCACCAGATTGTCTTCCAGGCAAAACTATACTGCAGGTTTTTTTTAAAAATTGGTAATTGATGCAAAAGGATTCAGACCAATGCAGTAAGTTTAAGCCCTAGGCTAGGAGTCCTAGGTGATGTAAGAGAGCTGAGTGAACAAGCATTAAGAGCAACCAATAGGAAGCACTTCTCAATGGTATTTGAACCAGTTCCTGGATTTTATTTATGACACTCTCAAATTGGGGCTATTAAATACCTCAGTTTGACATGGATGTTCTAAAATCATTGTTCTCTGTTAGCTTTAGGATGATGTAAGAATAGAACACTAGAAAAATGTTCCCCTGCATCACTTTAGTCCAGCCTTGAAAGAAGACAGGATTTAGGCCTCTTTACTCTAGAGCCCCAAGAGCCTGAGCTGACTCTGACATCTTAGGCTGATTTACTTTCCATCAAGGTCTTCCTTGATGCAGGTGGAGTCAGAAGATGGAAGATGATCTATGGTCATTTGTCTCTACCATGTGTTCTGCACTAAGTGCTCAAACCTCCCTGTGGGGACACAGTGCAGAGGGAAGGTAGGCTAGGCCAGCCATGACAGTTCTGTAAGTCTAACCCTACCCAGTACTGAACAATCACAGAGAATCACTTACTGTCCACCTGGAGTTGCACTTGTGCATCTTCACATCTCATGTCTGTTCTGAGAATTTCTAGGGTGTACAATCCACGGTCTTTCAGAGTAACACCACGGAGCAGCAGGGATCCATCATTGTACAAGGTCTCTCTGCCACTGTAGGCAGGCCCCCACACAGTTGATTTCCTGCCTAGTATATATCGGGCAACTACACATTTCTTGGACTCAGTCATTCTTTTGAACCAGGCAAAGCCCACAATATTCTCCGGGAAATTGTGAACGAGGAGAAGAACACTTTTCCCTTCAGCAATGATGGGTGGCACTGATTCAATCCTAAACTGGGTAGAGGTAGCATGGTGCCCAGACTTCCAAAGGAAAGCTAGAAGAGAATAGAGAGATCCATCTAAATGGGGCTTGGGTATTTGACTAAGATGAGACCCTGTGTCCTGAGCAGCTGTGTCTATTGTTCAGCCTAGGATTGTGGGTTAAGTGTCTCTCTGTCCTACTTTGTGAAGGTCTGCATATGACCTTTATGCCCTTAGTATCCCCACATTTGTTATTTCCACTATATGGCTTCCTTCAGTTGTCAACATTGACCTGGCTACTGCCATCAGATCCCTGCTCACATTTACAGTGTATTATTGTTGGGGTGATGCCTGCCTGACCTCTTCCTCTACAGACCCTGTGTCTTTACTCTCTGATTTCATTGTTATTCTGTTCCTCTTGGGGTTGCAGCCAATGCCTGAATTCTCCTAACTTTCTTTACTTGAGTCCACTCAAATGAGCACATCATAAGAACAATGAATTGTCTTATATTTTTTAAATGATGCCTAGAAAAACTCAAATGTATGTAGAGACTGAATAAATGATGTTCCAAAACCCTGTATGCCCATGGATTTATTTAAGAAACTCATAGGTTTAGGGAAACACTTTTGGATCCATTTGCTTTGATTTTTTTTACACTTGTTTACCTATTATACTTGTGTGTGAGTAGTATCATTACTCTGCACCATATCTCTCCTGCACTAAATGTTCAAACCTCAACATGAGACACCTGGCATGGGGAAGGCAGGCACAGACCACTCTCCTGTATGTATCCAGTGAAATGAACCTCACCAAGCTCACAGAGTTCACAATGAATCACTTACCATGCACATGGATGTAAATGGATGTTGTTGATATGATTTTTCTACGTCTATTATAGGTTTGTAAGATATAGCTTCCTGTGTCCTTCTGGGTGACCTTTTGGAGCAGCAGGGATCCATTGTGATACACTATCTCTCTACCACTGTGCCCAGGCCCTGGCCCACGTAAATTATTGTCCAGTGTATACCATGCAATTCCTCGTGTCATATTTGTTAGCCTTTTGAACCAGGCAAAGGCAATATGATTCTTTGGCAGCCTACGGACAAAGAAAAGGACGTTTTCTCCTTCAGTCACTTGGGGTGGCAGTGATTCAATGGTCACATGGGCAGCGGTGGACAGGTGCCAGAAGGTTAACAGGGAGGCTAGAAGGGAATTGAGAAAAACCACTTGTGTTAAACGGCTGTGCATCACTCGCTTTGGTGTGTGAATAGAAGTGTGCCCTCCCTCCTTTGCAGACATGAGCATCAAGACTTCCATTGACTCAGAATGTCTGAGTGTGTTGCTAACTCTCTTACAAATCCTCTGCTCAGGTGTCTGCCTGGTTCCCCTCTCATTATTCCATATCTCTCCTCACATAGAGTATTTGGACTGAGGAGCAATGCCCCTCTGAACTCCTCCTCTGAAAAGTTCTTACATTCTAATTTTTTTCTCCGTTCCCTTTTTGATTTGAGTCAACCCCTGGCTTCAGATTTCAGGTATAGGTACATCAAATACCCTATTCTGGGACTTTGTTTGTTTGCGTTTTGGTTTTGGTTTGGGGTTTACATTTGTTTGTTTGTTTGTTTGTTTGTTTGTTTGTTTAGACAGGGTTTCTGTGTATAGCCTGGGCTGTCCTGGAATGTGCTCTGTAGACCAGACTGGTCTTGATTCACTGAGATCACCTTCCTCTGCCTCCTACCTGGTCACCATCTCCTATTCAGAAAAAGGAATTTGTAAAGGCAAGGTTAGTCTGAACATTTTGGAAGATTCAGTTTCAGAAAAACTTTCAGACATAAGTGGATAAAGGAAAAAATTAAGGAAAGGAAGGAAGGAGGAGTGTGTCTTCCTTTATTTTTCTTCATACTTCTTAGGTTTGGAGTTTGCAATAATAATTATATTCAAGTGTGAAATACATGATTTTAGATTTACTTATGTAAATATATGTGTGTATTTGTGAAGTCTGCTGTCTTCTTGTGCACATATGAAGATGTATTCTACAAATCTGTGTGGGGCCACATGTGTCTGGGTGTGCATGTGTGGGTACATGCCAGAGAAACTATGTGGAGGGTAGAGTAGAGACTGCAGAAGTCTGTTCTCTTCATCTACTGTGTGGGAGCTGAGGATTGGTTTCTGGTTGTCATAACTTCACACACTGAGACATCTCACTAGCCCTCCCCTGTTTGATTTCTATTTGGAGGGTCACGCTGCCTTGGACGGGAACAGCTGTCTTGAGAACATTGCAGCCAATGTAACTCACGGTGAATATGGAGTGTCTGAGCCTTCTCCCTTACCATCATCACCTGCTGTCCTCTGAGAGCTTCAGGCTGCTGAGCCTCTGTCCCTCACTGTACCTAGTCTTCACAACTAAAAAGAGAAACTTTGAGTCTCCTCTCAAGATCTTGTCCCCTCTAGGAGATTCCAGCCTGCCTCTGAGTTCCCCTCCCTCACAGAATCAGAGAGTAGGAGTACTTACCAGTGAGCAGAAGGCCCTGCAATGGGGTACACCCCTTCCAGAGAAGCACAGAGGTCTCCTCCATTATTTTTCTCACTTGCTGTCCTCCCTCTGGGGAAAAGAGGTTCAGCTCCAACACCGAACTCAGCCTCTGTGGTTCTTCCTCCTTTTGAGCTGAAATTCTTCTCACACAGCAGCACTTCCCAGAATCCAATGGGTTATGAGTGATGTGACTTGAGTCCAAGGCACTGATCAATCTCTTCCACTCTCAGTGCTGTCTTGCATCCCTCTCAACTTGCCTTTATGTTTCTCCTCCAAGGAACACATTGAGCAACAAGGCTGATAAGCATCCCCATGCCCTCAGAGAACAACAGCTCATCCCGGGGATGACATCTGCCTCATCCTGGCCTTGGGACTGTGAGCACCAAAGAAGGAGCCTCAATCCTATCTATGTGTCCTTGTGACACAGAGACACTGCTGAACACTGTGTCTACCCTATGTTCTCAATGCTCTCAGAAGGTGGTATTTACTTAAACCCTGCAGGAAGGTGACAGAAATGTCTCTGAGGGCTGGAAAGGTATCAGCTGAGTGATGACAAGGGATGAAGATCAATCCTTTATCACTAATATCACAAGTCAAATTAATGATCCAGGAGAGAGGCCCAGGAGCAGTTGTGTGAGGAGTTTCATGTGCTAATTGTTGGAAAAGAGGTGACCTGTATATCCTTGAAAAGACTGTGGGCTCCATATTCCTATAGAGAGTGTCAAGGCAACAGTCTAGCATTATGTGTTGGGTATGCACATGTCCTCTATTACCTTCCTGGGTCACCTTTTCCCTTTCCTTGAAGATTCCCCCATGGTAAATATATCTTACCCTCTAAGAGCTGCCAGAAGAAAGGAGACCTTCATGGTCCCTGTTCAGAAAGATATTCTCAGAAAAAGGAAGGAGTCAGTAGGCCAGAGTAGGGTCTAGGGAGGGAGCTCAAGGTTAGTAGGGACAGAGATTGAAAGCAGCCTAGATCAAGGCTCAGCAAAACAATTTTTGGAGCATTATGTGTGCAACCTGCCATTTCAGTGATCCCCTTGAGAATACTGGGAGAACCGCAATCTCATGTCTAGGGCTACAGCAAGCATGGTCAAGAAACTAAATGTGAACTTCCTTGATATGTACAGCATAGGCAGGATGCAGGGCCTATCATCCTGATCACTGTGCTCTTCAGGATTCCTAATTCCTTCTACTGTAGGATGGGTCTAGACAGGGTTCAAAATTTGTCCTAGGAAGACCTGGAGTAAAGTCGGAAGTAGTGTAAATATAGAGGAAGGGCATTCTCAGGAGGAGCCTTGTGCTCAGGAAACTTCAGAGGAAAGAACTGAGACATTTCTCTTGACATTAAAAGGACAGGAGACAGCTGGGCATGTTGGTGAATGCCTTTAATCCCAGAGTTCAGAAGGCACAGGCAGCTGGATCTGTTAGATCCGTGCTAGCCTAGTCTATACAGCAAGTTCTAGGACAGCTGGGATTATACAGAGAAATCCTGTCTGATAAAAAAAGGGGTGGGGGGGATGAAACTAATGCAGAGGACTGCACATGCACTTTCTGGCCAATCACTGCTGTGTAAATCTTATCTTCTCTTTGACAAGTTAGTGCTGAGGGGATTTGCTCTTGAGTACAAATCACATTGATTTAAATAGACGTGTCTTCCCTATACACTCTTCTGTTTCTTCCACTTGCTGTGATAAAACCACCCTGAAAAAGAGCAGCTTAGTGGAGAGAGTAGAGTCCATTTCCCTACTGGGGCTGTGTTATATTGTAGCTCTGAAGGAAGTAAAGGCACAAAACTTGAGGTTTTCTGGCTCATTCGCAGGCTCACACTGTGGCGCATGCTTACCTAGTTTCTTATACAACCAGGGACCATCTACCTAGAATGATGCTGCCCATAGTGTTCTGGGTCCTCCTTTATCAGTTAAGACAATCACTCACAGAAATGTGCAGCCTTACCTGACTTGGTCGAGTAAGACTGTTTTCTTTGTTGTTGTTGTTATTTATTTTTTTCACATCCTGATCACAGTTTCTCTTCTCTCCTCTCCTCCCTGTCCCTCTTCCCACTTCCCCCCTTTCCCATGATCCATCTGTCTGTTTTTATGCCAATACAATACTTTTGTTAAACTATGACTCTATAGTAAAGCTTGAAATCAGAGATGGTGATAGCTCCAGAAGTTCCTTTATTGTACAGGATTTGTTTAATATCCTGGATTTTTGTTGTTGTCGTTTTTACATCAGAAGTTGAGTATTGTTCTTTGGAAGTCTGTAAAGTATTGTATTAGAATTTTGATGGGAATTGCATTGAATCTGTAGATTGCTTTTGGTAAGATGGACATTTTCACTATGTTAATCCTACGGATCCATGAGCATGGGAGATCTTCCCATCTTCTTATATCTTCTCCAATTTCTTTCTTCAAAGCCTTGAAGTTCTTGTCATAAAAGTCTTTCACTTTCTTGGTGTCTTAATTAAGGTTTCTGTATTGTGAAGAGAAACCATAACCATGACCTCTCATATAAGAGAATATATTTAATTGGGGTGGCTCACGTATAGTTTGAGGTTCAGTTCATTATCATCATGGTGGAGAGCATGGTGGTGGACACACATGTATGTGAATAGAGACCTCTCTGGGAGTCTTACGTCTTCCAGACAACAGTTAATCGTCTGCCTGTCAGGAAAGCAAAGCTAGAGGGGACGAGACCGTAAAGCCTGCTCCCAGAGTGACACATTATCTTCAGCAAGACACCTCCTTACACTGCCATTCCCTTTGGGGGCCATTTTATTTCAAACCACCACACATATTCAGAGTTAAACTAACATGTTTTCTATTATTTTTACATACTTTGAAGGGTTTTGTTGCCCTAATTATTTTTCACCTCCACTGTATCATTTGTGTATAAGAGGGCAAGTGATTTTTTTAGTTAATTTTGTAAGCAGCTACTTCATTGAAGGGGTTTATCAGCTCTAGGGATCTCTTGGCAGAATTTTGGGGCACAGTTATGTATACAATCATATCATCTGCAAATAGTAATACTTTGAATTCTTCTTTTTCTGTTCATATCCCTTTGATCTTGTTCAGTTGACTTATTTCTCTGGCTAAAACTTCAAGGACTTTCTTCAGTAGATATGGCAAGGGTGGACAGCCTTGACTTGTCCATGATTTTAGTGGAATTGCTTTGAGTTTTTACATTTAACTTTATGTTGGCTATTGTTTTGCTACTTATTTTCTTTATTAGTTTTAGATATGCCCCTGTATCCCTGGTCTTTCCAAGACATTTATCATGTAGGATTGTTGGATTTGTTTCAAAGTCTTTGACAGCATCAAATGAGATGATCATGTGGATTTTTTTTCTTTCAGTTTGTTTATATGGTAGGTGACATTTACAGATGTTCATATGATGAACCATCCCATTTTCTCTGGGATGAATTCCACTAGAAAATGGTGAATGATCTTTTTGATGTGTCCTTGGATGTGGTTGGTGAGTTTTAATCGATTCTTTTTACATTTAGGTTCCTGAAGGAAACTGGTAAGTAATTTTCTTTCTTTGTTGAGGCTTTGTGTGGTTTGGATATCAGGATGACTGTGGCCTGATGAAATAATATGGAAATATTCCTTCTGTTTCAATTTTGTGGAACAATTTTCATTCCTGATTTTGTTAATTTGGATACTATCTCCGTGTCTTTTAGTTTTTTGGGATAAGGGTCTGTCACTCTTGTTAATTTTCTCAAAGAACCAACTCTTGGTTTCATTAATTTGTTGTATTATTCTCTATGCCTTTATTTTATTGATTTAGCCCTCAGTTTGATTATTTTCTGCTGTGCTCTATTCCTCCAGAGTATGATTTCTTCTTTTTATTTTCACATGTGCTGGTAAGTCACTAGTATGGGAACTCACTGATTTCTTTTTTTTTTACAGTTTTTTTTATGAAGAAATACTTTATTCAGTTTACATATCAACCAAAGATTCCCTCTCTTTCCTTCTCCCACCTCCTGAATCTTCTCCCCCTACATACACCCCGTTCTGTATTACAAGAAGTAAGACCTCCTCTGGGGAGTCAGGAGAGCCTGATAATCCAGTAGAGGCTGGTCCAAGCCCCTTCTCCTGCCTCAAGGCTATGTGAGGTGCCCCACCACAGGTAGTGGGCTCAAAAAGCTGGCTTATGCACCAGGGATGGATCCTGATCCTACTGACAGGAGGCCCCTTAAGCAGATCAAGCTACACAACTGTCTTACTAATGCAGAGGGCCTATTCCAGGCCTGTGAGTATCCATAGCTGTTGGTCTGAATTTCATGAGTTCCTACTTAGTTTGGTTTGGTGTCTCCTTAATTTCTTTCTTTATTTCTTACGTGATTTAATGGTAATTCCATAGAGAATTGTCCAGTTTCCATTAGTTTATAGTCTATCTGTGGTTTCTGTTGTTGTTGAAATCCAGCTTTAATCCATGGTGGTCTGATAAGACAGAGGGGATTTTTTCAATTTTCTTCTATCAATTGAGACTTGCTTTGGTGAACACATATATGACAAATTTTGGATAATGAGATAGAGGAGATTTTTTCAATTTTCTTCTGTCTATTGAGACTTGCTTTGGTGAACAAGTATATGACAAATTTTGGATAATGTTCCATGAGGTGGTGAGACAAAGGTATATTCTTTGTGTTGGGATGGAGTGTTCTGTAGATATCTGTTATATCCATTTTAGCCATAATGTCTACTAGTTTCTTTATTTCTCTATTTATTTTCTGTCTGGATGATGTGTCCATTGATGAGAGTGGGGTGTTGAAGTTTCTGGCTATTAATGCATGGGGTTCAAAGTGTGATTTAATCGTTAGTAATGTTGCTTTTATAAATGTGGGTACTCTTGTGTTTGGGGCATAGATGTTCAGAATAGGGATATCATCTTGGTGGGTTTGTTATTTGATAAATGTGAAATGTCCTTTTCCAGGTCTTTTGATTAATTTTGGTTTGAAGCCTATTTTCTTACATATTATGATAGCTACACCAGTTAGCTTCTTATGTGGTTTGATTAGATAATCTTTTTCGAGTTCTTTAATCTGATCTGTTAGTGAGCCACTGTCAAGATTTGTAGGTCATCTTCTAGCAGTTAACTTTTCCTTTGGTGCAGCAGTAGGGGGTCTCTTCTTACTGGTGTGGTCTTCTCCTCTTCTTCTGATTGATGTGACCTGTGCCTGAGCACATAAGTCAGTCAGAAATAGAAAGAGGGCCTGACAGCATTGTATTTGATGCTCGGAAACAGCTTGCTCTGTGGGATGGGTCTATATGAACAGAATCTAGGGAGTGGTGCATTTCATCTGGCAGGTGGGTCACTCATCTGCTCTTATGACTATTGAAGCCTGTGCTTTAAGATTCTCTTTTCCCCTATCATGATTTAGGTGGTCTCAGGGTGACAGTTAATGCTAACTAGGACATTGTTTAAATGGTTACTCCTCTTCCTCCATAGGGAGGATCTAGAGGAAGTTTCCCAGTCTCCAGTGTGTGTCCCTCACTGTTTGCTGTGAACATCACATGTTTTAGGGTCCAATAAGGGCCAGGGTACAGCTCAGGAACATCTACCCTGAGTGTCAATTTTCCCACTTCCCAGATCCTGAGCTCAGGGACACTGTAATGTCCACAGCAGACATAGTAAATAGTTAAGGAGACACCATTATCAAAACATGTTTATTCGTGACTCAGGACAGGCCTCATAGGCACATTCATCACCTGCCTCTTTGGCTCCACTGGAATCAGAGCAGAAGCCAATTAACAGCTGAGATAAGACAGGAAATGGAAGCATTTGGGATAAAAACACATCAGCATGGCTCATCGTTCTGGGTATTCCTTCTGCATCATGATTGTGATAGAAAATGGGGGGGCAGGAATACATGAGTTATTGACAGAAAGAAAAATATACTTGACATTAAGTGAAGTTTTTCTACCTCAAAAGTTCCTCTCTGTAGTTGGAAGTTTTCCAGTGTCCCAGCTGGGCCATGGTCAGAACAAATCTCTCCCACTCTTGTCCCCCAAGTAAACACACAGTGGCTTATACTAATTATGAACTGCATGGCCTAATGGCTCAGGATTTTTGCTAGCTAGCTATTACATCTTAAATTAACCCATTTCTATAAATCCATACTTTGCCAAGTGGCTCATGGCTTATCAGTTTCTTTACATCTTGCTTCTCATGGTGGTGGCTAGCAGCGTCTCCTCTCTCTGTCTTTCTCCTTGCTCCCTCTCTAGTTGGAATGTCCTGCCTAATCTTATACTGCCTCACCATTGGCCAAGCAGCCTTATTTATCAACCAATCAGAGCAACACATATTCACAGCATACAGGACAACATCTCCATCACCTCTTTTCTGGGAGAATGCCCCACTTCACATTTCAATACCAGTCAAAGGTGAGTCAAGAGAAATCAAAGATACAAGGAGAGGAGGAAGAATCATAGGTGGAATACCATTAAGAGGATTGAGATTTGTTTGTGCCCATGATACAGGCTAGGAATCAATTTATTTATCTCTCCATAAAACCAAGGCTTCACCCAAAGCTCGATGCTGTCATTTCAGGGATCCACTTCCCATGACCTGATATTTTTCTTTACTTCCGGTCCTAGTGATGTCAATGGCTGAAGTCTACTCAAGGAAGATATTTGATTATCAAGAATTATTAATGGTGTTAGGAAAAAAAGATAATTTGCAGGATATCTGGGGCTCTCCATTGATAAGCCCAGAGTACTGTGCAGGTGGGTGAGAGGCAGCTTTGCAGAAGAGGTTGAGGTTTGACCCTGGATACAAATGGATATGATCAGATCACCTGAACAATGTGATGCATACCAAATAAAGCCACATGTGGTGCCTGCAAGGAAATGGGAAAATCCTGATATATAGAAGTCTCTAGAATCTGTTCCATTACCATAGTTGAGCAGGTCCCAACCAGAGCTGGAGTGAAAATTAGTAGAAGAGTACTGATGTAGATTACAGAATACATATTCCATCACAAGCCAAACACACAAAAAGTCCTACTGGACTGTCATTTGTGCAATGAGCCAGAGTCTAAGATGTCCCCTGTCTTCATCAGCCTGAGACTGTCTAGGAAGGAGAACTCCCCCAGCCTATTCTAGGTCAATACTGGCCCTAAGTGCATGTGCTTCAGCTAGAGCAGGAATCCTTGGCCAGCCTAGGTATCTGTGTGGTGGGTCTGTGTCAATACCCAAGAATAGCTGAGATTCACAGCTCTAGATATCTGTATGTAGGCAGTTATATCCATGAGGAAACAGAAATTACTCACAAGTAGCATTCAGGATGAATGGGTCACTGGGTGGCAGCCACTCATTTCCAGATTATACACTCATAGGGTCCTGTGTCAGTTGTGACAATGAATAGGTGAGAATCCAGTTGCCCTCTGACAGTTTCAGGCTGTCACCTTCTGACAGGCTTTGGCCATTAATACCCCACAGGTAGGTTGTATTCAGACATACATGTAAATGCTTTAAGGCTACAATCCTCAGTTTCAATGGGGTTAGAATTTTTCCTTGTGATAATGGCCTTGGATAGCAGTGCTGTGTATACAAGAAAGAAGATGGCCTGCTGTGGGACCTAGTACCCTTGCAAAGGGCTCTTTCAACCAGTGTTAGTCTTTCTAACACCTATCCCCAATCCTTGTCATTAGAGAAACAGGCAAAAGATCAGTCATAGGCAGATGCAGGGGGACTTGAGTGCTCATAGATGGTGAGTCTCTTGTGCTGTATGGGAGAAACAATCTTTGTCATGTGTGTCCTGCAGAACTTGATACTACAGACGTAGGATCTGGAGTCAGATGCTCATTGTCACTTCCGGACCTCAATGACCCACTGGCTGCCTTGTACCACAGAGTGCTGTGTCCCTTTCACTGTACTGATGCCTGCTGCTGAACCTGGGCCAGTGCCCTCCAAAGCAATGATGTTTAAGGAAGTCCTACAGATAGGACAGAATAAAACTTCCTATTTAGCTTCCTTGAGAAGCACCCACAAACAGTCCTCAGGACTTGTGTGTACAAAAATTTCACACTGGACACCAGGAATAGGCCTGTAATTTACCTAAATGAGCAGACTGGATCATAACATGGGCCATTTTTACCAGGTACTTGATGATGACTGACATAGGCACAGATCCCTGATTTCAAAGGATGAGTCACAGAATGATCTAGGAGAGGGAAGATTGTGGGTTGAAAGTGAGCTTGAAACAGAACCACTGTCTTGGCCTGTGATGCTCTGTCTTGCACAGTTAAGGGTCATAGCAAGATATTTCCTGATAAGAAGATTGCTGTTTACTTTCTCCAACCCTGCCTTCCTTCCTTCCTTCCTTCCTTCCTTCCTTCCTTCCTTCCTTCCTGCCTTCCTTCCTTCCTGCCTTCCTCTTCCTTTCCTCTCTCCTTTCTTTTTTCCCTTCTGTTTCTTTCTTCCTTCCTCTTCACATAAATAGTTATTTTTACTGCGCATTAATCTGTGAATCACAAGTATACCTGGTGCCCACTGAAGCCAAAATAGGGCATTGGATACCCTAAAATTTGGATTACAGATTGGTTTTGACAACATATGTGTGCTGAAAACAGAACTTGGGTTCTATACAAGAGCAATCAGAGTTCTTAATCATTGAGCCAACTCTCCAGAACTCCCAGGTGGATGTTTTCAGAGGCAGATCTGACTGGTGGAAAATAGTGAGCAAGAAATTGCTGGAACTGTAGCTGGAAGTGCCAGATGTGTTTGGCAGATATGGACTACAAATTTAGGATTCTGACTTTCTCCATATGAGACCATTGTTATAATACCCAGGATTTAAGGCTGATCTCTGAAAGCATTATTTTTCTAAAAAGTACAGTGAGGTATGATAAAGACAGATGTTACGTTGTTTGAAATAAGTAACCTCCTGACCAGAGAGAACCCAGTGTTAGATGCATGATCTAAGGGAAAGCTAAAATCAAAGTCATCTCTTCTGCCTTTCTGGTTAATGACAGTGACATGACAGAAAACCAATGATTTTCCATCTAGTAGGTGGGCTTGAAGGTCCTGAAATTTTGCAAGAATTCTACAGAGGCAGGTAGCTTAGATCTAAAGTCATATTGAACTATCCATTCACTTTCACTTCCTTGTAGATGAATTTCTAAATGATCTTATTAAATAAAAACAAACCCAGGAACCAGATATTGGGGCGAACGCTGAAAGATCAGAAAGACAGACCAAGCAATAGCTAACCTCACCTTGCTAACTTCTTACCTAATCTTGTTTCATCAAACTGAAAGCCACTGAGTCCTCCTCACCTGAATGGATCTCAGCTGATCTGCTGTTCAAAAGCCTAAAAGCTTAAAAAGCCTCTAGTTTCTGGTCTTCGTGCCTTATATACCTTTTTGCTTCCTGCCATTATTTTCTGGGATTAAAGGCATGTGTCTTTCCCAAGCAAAGACATGAAATCTTAAGTGCTGGGATTAAAGATGTGTGCCACCACACCTGGCTCTGTTTCTATTGTGGCCTTGAGCCCACAGAGATCCAGAAGGATCTCTGCCTCCCAAGTGATAGGATTAAAGATGTGTGTGCCACCATTTTCTGGCCTCTGTGTCTATCTAGTGGCTGTACTATTCTCTGACCCCAGTTAAGTTTGTTAGGGTGCAGAGTATATTGGGGAACACCATATCAACACACTTTCTGGAATACATTCAAGCTGCTGATGATAAAGAGTAGAATCTCTGAAAACCAGTTTCTCCCACTGCACAGACACTTGAGAAGGCCTCCAGGGTGAAAACAGTGGATACAGGATTGTACACAGACAACATGTCTGTCACCCATGGCCTGTATGAGGCAAATGTAAATACTATTGTTTCTGTTCTCAGATTCCCAGTGATAGCACTTGGAAATGAATGTTGCCATGGTGATAAGGTAGCCTCAAATATGAACAAGGCCCTGACACTGGGACAGGACAACTGTACAGTCAGCACCAACTGTTAATAATTGCCTGAAGGAGAGAATTCACTAGACTTATTCCTTGAGGACATGCAGTCATCAGGAGGACCTATGGCCTCTGTCACTCCCCTTGGGCTCCCTGACATTCCTGTAAAGTCTCATAAGCCAATCAGAACAGGTGGCTAAGGGCCTGGGCACTGGAGCAGCTGGGTTATCCATGCTGAGACTCAGAAGCAGATGCCCAGTTCACTTGTGGATGCCTAAGGACTGTGTGGAGTCCCCTCCAGTTGGAGTTAGGTAACCTTGTGAAGCTTCTTCACATAGGGTCTAGGAACTAAATTCAGGTTCACAGGAAGAGCAGCGTGGCTATTAAACACTGGGCCATATCACCAGTCCTTCTTTCTCATTCTCTTCCTTTTTCCCTTTGTGGTTCCAGTCAACCCCTGACTTCACCTTCTAGATGCCTGTCTGCTTCCCATGTTTTGCAACTAGGGCTTTAGGAGGGCAGAATTCCCCTGTTGTTTTGGGATGTTCCACTACCTGGAAAAGCCTCAGACACATATGGATGAATGAATGAATGAATGATACAAGGGCACTGATTTGAAGAACTCTCATGTTGGTAGATAAGAAAATAGGTTAATGCCATAGTTTGACTTCTAATTTTCAATTACTTATGCATTTTAGATATGTGCATGAGAGAGAGAGGGAATATATTTGTTTACTCATGCATACATCACTGCATGGGTGAGAAAATGCTACTGCACATATATAGAGACTAGGTGATGTGAAAGAGTTCGTTCTCTCATTCCAGCAAGTTGAATTTGTGGATGGAAATCAGCATGGCAGCTTTGGGAGCAAGTGCATTTACCCACTGAGCCATTTTTGTGGCCTAGCCAGCTTTAATTTTCATTTAGAGAATGACCGTGCCACAGTTGGGAACATCAGTCTTCAGAATAAAATGGCCAATGACAATGAACTTGGAGTGGAAAACAATGTGATTCCCTCTCCCCTTACTCTTTCCAGTCCACAAAGGGCTTCCTGCTGCTGAACCTCTGTCCCTTCTGTCTTCTCCTTTAGGTTCCAAGAACAAACTCTTAGTCTCATTTCAAAATTCTATCTTAAAAGACTCCAGCCATACTCTGAGATCCCATCCACTGTCAAGTCGTGGTCTCTGTATTTTTGTGTTAGGACACAAGTTTGCAGCTTTAGCCCAGATTCCCACACCCTTAATCAGGCCACATCTCCTGCAGCTCACTCTAGAACAGAGTGTAGGAGCTGTCTGTGCTGGGACCTGACTACTCCCAGTTTACAATGACTGGCTCCTCCACGCCTCTTATCGCTTATACTACACTGAAGTAAACACATGGTGTGAAATTTCCCTCTTCCCTTATAAGGTTATAGTAGATCAGACATTTCCTTTGTGCCAGGAATCTGAAGAAGACTGCTCAATGATGATGTTGTCCAGAAATGGAGTGTGCTCTCACAAGAGGCTTCTTAGCCTCCCTCCATGTTCAGTCTCATGGCAGCTTTTTCTTGTTCTCTCGCTCTCCCTAGCTCTCTCTTAGTTTCACTTCTTTTTAAAGCCTTTAAAAGTATTCTTTTAGAACTCTATACCATTATTGTGTTTACACCATTTTTCATTTCTCAGTTTTTTCCTCCTCCTCTTCCCATTCCTTCCACTTTCTCTCTAATTCATGACTCTTCTGCAATTATTACTATTATCATTAATATTGCACACATATTTATTTATTTTTATTGTTAAAAGCATTTTATTATGATTTTTTGGGTATCACTTTTCCCACTTCCCAGATACTGAGCTCAGGGACATTTTGATGTCCACAACAGACATTGTGAAGAGTTATGGAAACAGCATCATCAAAACATGTTTCATCATGACTCAGGAAAGGCCTCCCAGGGACATTCACCACCTGCCTCTTCTGGCTCCATCGGAATCAGAGCAGAAGCCAATCACCAGGTGAGACAAGACAGGAGAAGGGAGCATTGGGTTTAAAAGAACACAGGCATGTTTTGGATATTTGGCTATCCTTCTGCATCATGATGATCATGAGAGCAAATGGAGGGGACATGAAGGCATTAGTTAGTGACAGAATGAACAATCTACTCCATTTTAGTGAAGTCTTTGCCTGGGAAGTTCCTCACTCTTGTAGAACCCCATAAATTCACATTCCAACACCAGTCCAGGATCACCCAGGAGAAATAAGAGTTTCAAAAAGAAGAGGAAGAATTATAGCAGGAATTATTTGAGAGGATTGGAATTTGTTTGTGCCCGTGACACAGGCTGGGAATTAATTTCTGTATCTATTTGTAAAACCAAGATTTCACCCCAAAGCCCAATGATGTCATTTCCAGGATCCACTTCCCAAGACCTGCAATTTTCTTCACTTTGGTCCTATTGATCCCAATGGCTGAGTTCTGAACCAGAAGATATAGGATCTTTAAATATTAATAGTGTTGTTGGGAATAAAGTACACTTGGCAGGATATCTGGGGCTCCCTACTGAGAAGACAAGAATACTGTGCAGGTGGGTGAGAGGCAACAGGGAAGAAGAGGTTGAGGTTTTATCCTGGATAAAAATGAATACATGCAAGGGATATAAAAAGGTCATTTGAACAATCTGGAGCAAAAAGAATAAAACAGCATTGTGGTATTGTAATCCCC
>CABHPP010138240.1:0-56309 GCA_902168425.1 Peromyscus attwateri | reverse complement strand
AAAAACCAAAAAAAAAAAAAAAAATGACCTACTGATAATCAATTTTTTATCTGCCTACTTTACATATATTTTTTTGAAAAAAGAATTATTGCTATTCTCAACCATAATATTAGAATCCTTTCTCCTTTTAAGGGTATAATTGCTCCAAATTTTGCTTTGATCAATCATTTTTAATTGCTTTTAATTTCATCATATATTTGCCATTTCAATATTCGAGTTTTTTTGTTTTATGGTTTTTAGGGTTTTTTTGTTTCATTTTGTTTTTTGGTTTTTCGAGACAGGGTTTCTCTGTGTAGCTTTGCGCCTTTCCTGGAACTCACTTGGTAGCCCAGGCTGGCCTCAAACTCACAGAGATCCGCCTGGCTCTGCTTCCCGAGGTCTGGGCTTAAAGGTGTGCACCACCACTGCCTGGCTAATATTTGAGTTTTAAAACTTACTTTGCTTGATATTAACATAGATATTTAAATTTTCTTTAGATTGAGTTTCCATAGTATTATCTACCTCATCCTTTACCTTTTAACACATATGGTTCATTTGGGGGTTTGCTGAGCAACAGAGAGATTGCTATTTTTTTTTCTTCTCAGAAAATCTCTACATTTTAATTGTATTTAAATCTAGATTGTTTAGAAAAATAATCTGTGATAATTGATATAATTGAATTACTACTTATCCTTTCATGAATTCTGTTTTTTTCTTTCAAATGTTTCCTGATTATATTAAATCTTCTTTGTGATAGTATTTTATTTAATATCTTAGCATATATGCTCATCCTACACTAAAAATGGTGCTAGAATCATAACATGTAGTAACATATAATGAATATTTGAATATATTAATGTATATTATGTATTTGAAATAATTGAATTCAATGTTCAATTAATACTATATAACTTATATATATATAGAAGGCTAATTTTAGGAGAAGAATGCTAAACTTTCTTTCCTGTCTCTGTGATATTACACCTCCATCTGTTTGCCTATTCATTCTAAAATTCATGCTATCATAACTCATCATTTCTACTATTGTACATTAAAGAATGGCTATCTGTCCAAAGAAGGAACAAGAAAAACAACAAAATATTTTGTTTGTTCTCTCCTCCCTTTGTTTAGATATGTTTCTGATGTATCCATTTCTTCGATTTGGACTACTGGATTTAATGCCTTTTGCAGGACAGATATACTGTTAACTAAGTCTTTGTTTTTCTGAAATTCTCAATTCCTTCTTGACTGTAAAAGATTCATGTTATTGAATATGGAAATTTAGTTTTCTGTAGTTATTTTTTTACCCATAATACTCAATATTTTATTATACTTTCTTTTCCCTTATATATTTTCTAATGAAAAGTCATTGAAATTCTTATCCATATTCCTTTGTAAAACAGCCCCTACTTTACCCCCTCGATCTTGCAAGACCTTTTCTTGTTTCTGTACTTTTGGGTACGCTGTGATATCCCTGGGAGTTCAGCTTCATTGTTTTGCTAAAGTTTACTATGCTTTTTGAGGCTGTAATTTGTCATCATTAATTGGAAGTTGTCAGACATTCTTATTTCACAGTTTCCTGTTCTTTTCTTTCTTCTCACCTTTTGCAATTCTAATTATGAATGGGATACAGGTTTTGAACTTAATCTCACTTTTTCTGACATATTTTTTCTATTTGTTTATTACTTTTTCTCTTCACACTCTAGTTTTGGAAAATTTTCTTGACTTACTACTAAGGTTATTCATACTTTTATGTCAGGGAAATTTTAGGTGTTATAACATTATAATTATCATCTCTGGTATTACCTTGTGGTTTTTATATTAGTGTTTCTCTCAGTCACTGTTAATGTTGTCATTTTTGGCCACTGAGGTGACTTTAACATATTTGGTAGTTACTCTATATTCTCTTTGTTATAAATCCATTATCATTCTTAAATATGAATCTAGTCATGGTGTTTATTTTGAATCTTATGACTGTGCTTTTTTGTCCATTGAACTATTTTATTATAGGTATTTTTTTTAAGACAGGCATTTCTTTTTCAAAAGATAGAAATTCTAGTAGGCTAAAGGAAATTTGGTAAATAGTTTTTTTTTTTTTACTTGAATACTGTGTATCATTTTTGGTATTTGTACTTCTGGTATGAGTTCAATGTGATCTTCAAATTTCATGTGTTGTAGTCTTAAGCTCAAGGCAAGAAAGTTGAGATTTAGGATATTTCAGAGGTTTGTACTCTGGATTTTTCTTTTGTTATAAATGTATTAAGTCATTTTTGGGTTACCGTATTACTTTTCTATTGCTGTGAAGAGACCATGACCAAAAAAAAAAAAAAAAACTTATTAAAAAAGCATTTAATTGAGGGATTGCATACAGTTTCAGAAAGTAAGTTCATGATTATCATGGAGGGAAACATGGCAGCAGGCAGACAGGCAGGCATGATATTGGAGCAGCAGCCAAGAATTTACACCTTATCCTCAATTTGAAGGCAGAGAGAGAGAGAGAGAGAGAGAGAGAGAGAGAACCTGGCATGGCCATTGAAGTCTCAAAGCCTACTCACAATAATACACTTCCTTCAGCAAAACCACACCTCTTAACCACTTTCAAAATAGTTCCAACAACCCAGGGACCAAGCATCTAAATATGTGAGGCCATGGGTGCCATTCTCATCAAACCACCACAGTTACTAAGCTTAGTCTCACAGGAGTAAGTTTCTGTTAAATAAAAATTTCCTGTACGGTTAATTTTAGGTATTAGATCAAAGAACACTTAGAGAAGTAATAAAACATCATTTTGAATATGCCTTTGCAGAAGATTGGTATGTGCGTCACTTGATGGTGTGATAAAAATTTACACCCAGTGTGAGTGGGTATGACCCAATCAGGTAGAAGCCCATTTACACAAAAAAGGAATAGAAATGTAATTTTCTCACTTCACTGAATTTCAGCCTCCTTTCCCTACCTTAAGAAACAAGAATGCTGGGCTTTCCCAACCTTACATTTGATGATTTATCTGAATGCCTTCCTGTGATCTTATACCTTTCAACTAGAATTGAGACTATTCCTATTTGGCTTCCTAGACCTGAGGCATTTGGATTTAGATTGAACCATATGTAAAGTACATTAGGGGCTCAAGCTTACAGAAAGTCTTTTTGGGGACAACATAAAGATAGAAACCAATTGTGATATGTGCTTGTATAAATACAAAGATAGATAGATAGATAGATAGATAGATAGATAGATAGATAGATAGATGGATAGATATGTGTATGTATGCTGAGTTTATTTACATGTTCCAGCTCCATAAACTGAGAAGCACACATACAAATTATATATATATATATATATATATATGTGTGTGTGTGTGTGTGTGTGTGTGTGTGTGTGTGTGTGTGTTGCATTCCTTTTGTATACCTTGAGAATCAAAGCTAATACTCACACCTTCCATCTGAACGTATCTGGCTTGCCATATCGCCATTTATTGCTATATATTGTGCTATGTCGTGGTTCAACAAGAATACTGTAGCTGAAGATAGTTTGGACATTATAAAGAGAGAGAGAGAGAGAGAAAGGAAGAAGACAGAGCAGGAGAGATGCTGCTGGCAGCCACCAGAAGAAGCAAGATGTAAAGGTACCGGTAAGCCACAAGCCATGTGGCAAAGTATAGATTTATAGAAATGAGTTAATTTAATATATAAGAACTAGATAACAAGAAGCCTGCCATGGCCATAGTTTAAAAATAATATTAGCCTGTGTGTGTATTTATTCGGGTCTGAGCGGCTTCGGGACTGGCAGGTGAGAGATATTTGTCCTGACTGTGGACCAGGCAGGACATCAAAAACTTTCAGTTACAGAATACTGTTACCAGATGATTATCTTCAATCTTAGACCTCATTTACAGAAAGATAAGATGAATGTGTTATGATACAGCTTGTAGGCCTTAGTGGGTGGAGCCAACGCGACCCGCAGAGGTTGAGGCAGACACGCCATGCAGACACGGGAGCAGGCTGCAGCATGGAAGGTTGGAAAGTCTCTCATACCCCAGATACAGCATCCACATGGAAAGAGTTTATTGGAGGGAGAGAGAGAGAAAGAGAGAGAGAGAGAGAGAGAGAGAGAGAGAGAGAGAGAGAGAGAGAAGAGGGAGAGAGGAAGAAAGAAATGGAGGGAAAGAGGGAAGCAGAGATATGCACACTCATGGCAGGGAAGGGAGGAAGAGGGGAAGAGAGAGAAGAAGGGAGGGGTTTTTCCTTAAAAGAGGATTTATGTCAGGAGCCAGGGCAGGTCCCCAAGGGGCAGGCCAGAATGACAACAGAATGTACGCTCACAAAATCTTACTCTATCTGTGTAAAAATGTTGTAGGTAACATAAAACTTAGTAATGCAGAAGATTAATACCAATACACGAACAATTTTACAGCAACGTATGCCTGAAAATATAAAAGGATGTGTCATAGTTTTGAAGTGAATTATGAATGAAACTTGTATTTTTATGAATGTGATCAGTACATATAGGTCAGCTAAGGTAAATATTAAGAAGAAAAATAAATTTTAGGAAAAGCTCAAGCTTTCTTACAAAATAATGAAATGATTAAGGAGAGAATTTTGATTAAGATATTGATGATGAAACAATTTATGATGAAACCTCTGTTCAAAGTGTGAAACAAGATATTGAAAACTATAATAAAAGGACATACTTGTTACAAATTGGCAAATAACTTGGCTGAAATGCATTCTACTTCTATAGATTTGTGGAATGAAGAATTGAAGCAGTGTCCTCTAGGATATATTATAGAAAAAATATAGGCAATACATTAAGAAACTAGGTGGTTTTCTTTAAAAGAATATAGTAATCTGTGAGAAGAAAGACATGATTCAAAGACAAGACTCATCATTAAACTAAGAACTAAATAGTTTTTTTTTAAGATTTGCAGCCATGTCTTATAAACATTAAAACTATATATTTTGTGAGTAAGTTAAAACAAACTTATCACCCACAGAAATCTCAAATAGCTAAGAAACACTTAAAGAAATGTTCAACATCCTTAGACATCAGGGAAATGCAAATCATAATGACTCTGAGATTCCACCTTACACCTGTCAGAATGGCTAAGATCAAAATCACAGGTGGCATCTTATGCTGGAGAGGATGTGGAGCAAGCAAACACTGCTCCATTGCTGGTAGGACTGCAAACTTGTATAGCCACTTTGGAAATCAATATGGCAGTTCCTCAGAAAATTGGCAATTGATCTACTTCAATAACCCAGCTATACCACTTTTGGGCATAAACCCAAATGGCACTCCACCATACCACAAGGAGACTTGCACAACTATATTCATGTCAGTTTTATTCATAATGGCCAGAAACTGGAAACAACCTAGATATCCCTTAACCAAACAATGGATAAAGAAAATGTATATTTACACATTGTGGTATTACTGAGCTGTTAAAAACAATGACATCATGAAATTTGGAGGCAAATAAATTGAACTAGAAATGAACATCCTGAGTGACCTAACTCAAATTCAGAAAGACAAACAGGGTATATATTCACTCATCAGTGAATATTAGCTGTAAGTAAAGGATAACCATGCTACAACCCACGAACCCAGAGAATCTAAATAACAATAAAGGCTCAAGTGGGGGGGGGGTGCGTGAATCTCACTGTGAAGGGGAAATAAAATGGAAATTGGCAGTGGATGGGGGGAGAAACCTACAATGGGGAATGGGGATGGGAATAGGAGGGATCAGTTGAGGGAATGATGGAGGAAGAGAGTACTGGGAGAGATAACTGGAAACTGGAGACATCTCTGTCATGAGCTAGACATCTAGAACCATAAAAACTCACAGGAAACCTTGAAGATGACCCCTAGTTAAGACTCATTGAAATAGGGGATATAGAAACTGAATCAGTCATCTCCTATAACCTAGCAAGACTTCCAGTGGAGGAACAGGGACACCAACCTAGCCACAAACATGTTGATACACAATTTGTTCTGTCTACAAGATGTGCTGGGGTAAATATGCCACAGAAATTGTGGGAGTGACAAACAAATGACTGCCACAACTGGAGACCAATACACTGAGAAGGAGCTCCCTTGAGTGCCAGGTCCCAGAGATGAGATACCTCAGAGACCTAGGATAGAATCAAAGAAGAATGGCAAAGAAAAAAAATCAATGAAATGATTCCTAATGATACTCTGCTGTACCCATAGACTGGTGCCTAGCCCAACAGAGAGGCTTCACTCGGCAACTGGCAGAAAACAATTCAGAGACCCACAGTCAAACATTAGGCTGAACGCCAGGACTCTTGTGGAAGAGGGGGAGGAAGAATTGTAGGGCTCAATAGTGTCAAGGGCATCACAAAAAACCCACAAAACGAACTAACCTGGGCTCATAGGGCCTCACAGAAACTAAACCAACAACTAGGGAGTCTGCAAGGGACTGACCTAAGCGCTCGCTCTCTCTCTCTCTCTCTCTCTCTCTCTCTCTCTCTCTCTCTCTCTCTCTCTCTCTCTCAACTCCTAACAGTGAGAACATGTCTCTGACTCTGTTGCCTGCTTTGAGAACCCATTACTCATACTGGATTGCCTTATCTAGCTCTAATAGAAAAGGAGGTGCCTAATCTCAGTGTAACTTGATATACTATGGCTGGCTGATACCCATGGGATGCCTACCTATATCTGAAGAGAACCAGTGGAGGAGGAGTAGATGAGGGTAGGGGAAGAAAAGGTGGAGGGAGGAACTAGGAAGAGGGCAGGGAAGCAAAACATTGGTTGGGGTGTAAAAACAAACAAACAAACAAATAAATAAATAAATAAATAAATGAATGAATAAATAAATAAATAAATAAATAAATAAATAAAATAACACAATAGGGCTGTTTTGGAGTAATTAAATCATAGTAGTTCTGTCATCATGAGTGGGTTAAAATTATTATTCCAGTGGTTAAAAGACAAGTGTAGTGCTCTTATACTTGTCTCTGTTCTCTCTTGCCCATGGTATTTCTTCCACACATTCTTATTCTCCATTTCTACCTTCCTCTTCCCATTCCTTCTGACATAGCATGAAGGCACTCACCAGATGCACCTCCACCTTCATAGAGCAGTTGAAACATGAGACAGATTACGTACTGATCTGTAGTATGAACTTATTGTAGCACAAAATGTTTTATGTCTACAAAGCAAAGTTTCTACTCTCTGATTCCATTGCTTTTTTCTCCACAGTATGTTTTGCTTTCCTAAGTACTGATTCTCAGAGAAAACCTGCTCTTAGCAACTCTTCAGGTTTTTATGCACTATTATTATATGGGTGCATTTAGTTATTGTTGTAAGTCACAGCAAAATTTAGAGTTCTATAACCTCTTGATTTAACTTTAGTTCTTTAGTGGATCTATTGTCCCAGAAATATGCTATCAAAAGGGTTTCTCCAGCAATGTAGCTTTTTCTTCTTCCTGTACCTGACTTTCTTTTCTAGCTGAAGTGATCTCAATTTGATTCACTGAACCTTTTCAAGTCTTGGCTACAATTGGAAATGGACTGAAGTTGGATCAAAACCCTTACTTTAGCTGAGATAAGTCCTTAAAGATGTATTTTCCTATGGGGACTAAACATTTTCTGGGTAGAAGGCTCTATTCTCCTTAAAAATAATTAAACTTCTGTTCTCCTCATTGCTAGCCAAAGGCATAAGGGAATATTTCTCATATATTATCCTTATTCATAGGCTAGGACTCTGCTATACAAACAATGTATTGGTGTGGGGGTGGTATTAACCAGTTTTCTGTCAGTATGACAAAATGCTTGGGAAATTCAGCAATATGCAACTTGAAATTGAGAACTATTTATTTTGGCTTACGATTTGAAGGTTTCACTCTATACTTAATTGGTTTAATTGCTGTTAGGCCTGTCATGAGACAGTCCATTATGACAGGAGTACAGGACAGAAAGATATCACATATGTTAGCATATAAGTATTACCTGGCTGGCCCCTTGGGAACCTTGCCAGTACACAGGCAGTACTTTGGCCTGCTCAGGGTCCTGACAATGCCATATGCTCATTGCTATGTCGTCCCTGTGCACATGTGCTGACTCCCTTTAAAAGGCAGGGCCCTGCCCACTTTCTCTCTCTTCTCATGAGGATGTGTCTGCACCTCCTCTCTTCCCCTTTTCCCATCTATTCTTCTCTCCTCTCTTCTCTTATCTCTAGAGGCGCATTTTGAATGCCTTCTTCCCTTCCTTTAGTGAAATCCTCTGCTTGAGTGCTTTCTGCACAATGTGCATGACTTTCCGCAGTGCCACTTGGCTCCAACCCACTAAAGCCACCACCTGCCATTTTTAAATTATCATAATTTACCTCTAAGTGGTCAGGAAATTTTAAAGAGATAAAGAAACAAGGCCAAAATATCCACATTGTAGACATTCCCTTTAAGTCATAAAAACAACTCATTAGTTCTACCTGTGGTGAATAGAATGTGAAATATCTCCCATTGGCTATGTCATTTGAACACTTTATCCCCAGTTGGTGGAATGTTTGGGGGAAGTTTAGCCACGTGGCCTTGCTGGAGGCAGTATATCACTGGAGACAGGTTTTGAGAGTAGATAGCTTCACCCTACTTCCAGTTCCCTCACTTTTATTTTTGCCTTCCATAAAAGATGTGATCTCTCAGCTTCCTAATCCTGATATCAGGTCTGCATTTGCTGACATGTTCCCTCTGCATAATGAACTTTTACTCCTCTGGAACAGTAAGCCCATATATAAAGTTTTTTTTTTTTTTTTTTTTTTTTTTATATGTGTGCCTTCATTGTGGTCGGTTGAATAAGAATAGACCCTATAGGCTCATATAATTGAATGTATAGTCATCAAAGAGTGGCACTATCTGAGAATTAAGGATTAGGAGGTGTGTCCTGTTGAAGTAGGTGTGTCCTTGTTGAAGGTAGTGGGTCACTGAGGGTGGGCTTGGAGATTTCAAAAGCCCACATCAGGCTCAATATCTTTGCCTCTCTACCTGAGGATCAAGATACAGTGCATTCCACCACACCTACAGTGCCTGCCTGAGTGCTGTAATAGTACCAACTATGATGACAATGCACTGAACTTCTAAAACTGTAATCAAGCCTCTAGTTAAATGCTTTCTTTTATAAGAGTTGCCTTGTTCACGGTGTGCTGTGGGATGTTCTGTATGACAAATATGTTAATAAATAAAGCACTGATTGGCCGATAGCCAGACAGGAAGTATAGGCGGGACTAACAGAGAGGAGAATTGAGGGAACAGGAAGGTGGAGAGGGAGACTGCCTGGAGCTGCTACCAGGACAAGCAAGATGTAAGGTACCGGTAAGCCACAAACCACGTGGCAAAGTAGAGATTAATAGAAATGGGCTAAATATAAGAGTAAGAGCTAGACAATGATAGGCCTGAGCTAATGGCCAAGCAGTTTAAATAATATAAGAGTCTGTGTGTTTATTTTGTAAGTGCGCTCCGGGACTGGCGGGACTTTGTAGCTGGAGACTGGCGGGACTTGGGAGCTGGAGAGAAGCTCTCTAGCAACAACGGTGTTTCTTCACAGCAATAGTATAGTGACTAAGATAGTCATGGTAGTTTACCACAGCAATAGAAATAAAACTAAAATAGAAGCTGGTACCAAGAGTGGGGTATTGCTGTATAAACTTGACTATGCTGATTTTTGGAGGAGTGGCAGAGGCTTCAGAAGTTTGGGATAGAAAAGTGGTTGAATGCTGTAAGCACAATGCAATAGGCCTTCCTAATATGATTCTAGAAGACAGTAGTGTGGAAAGCAAAGCAGATTTTAGAGGCCTGACTCAATAGGTCTGAGAGGAAAACAATGACTTTAACAAGCACCTGCCTAGAGGCCATTCCCATGATATTTTGGAAAGAATATGGCTGCCTCTGCCCTTATCTTAATGTATTCTCTGAGGCTAAATTTAAAGCAATGAACAGAATTCTTTGGTGGGGGAAACTTCAAGAAAACATAATATTGAATCTGTGTCATGTTTGTAATGGATGTTTATGTAAGTTTATAATGAAAAAGACCAAGTGTAGCTGAAATACAAAATGCAGTTTAGAGAGAAAAAGAACACTATTAAGTTTACTTTTACATCCACCAAGGCATTTTCTGGAAAAGAGGCTAAATTGTTAAGGAGATTACTGCCATTAAGCAGAGTCCTGCTTTGCATTGGAATAAAAGGAGAGATATTCTCAGGGGCAGACCACACCCTGTTAAGCTTCCACTACTGAAAGGAAAAGATTTACAAGGAGGCAGAGATCCATTCCAAGCTGGAAACCAGACTTGCCAATGCCCTCCATATGGTACTTGTTAGAGGCATGAAGGGGTCCTAGATTGTTTCCCCATCTTTCAGATAGACACTGAGGCCAGGCTCCCATGGCAGGGGGATCCTTTCATGAAGGCCTGGGAAGGCCATTGTGTGAACCTGTAAAGTGAAGCCTGGATTCTTGTGGAGACCACAAGGTGCTTGAAATGCTATAATGATGAGGCTTTTACCAAGAAGAACTGCATCCAGGGGTGAACCCAGCCCAAGAGAGAGATGATGCAGGCAGCAAAGCTAGAAAGTCAACATTACTTAATGCCTTTGACAACTGACATGGAGCTCCATGATTCAGTATTTGTTCTGCTGCATTCTTTCTACAGTTGTTTAGGTCCAATATATTTTTAACTATACCCAAATTCCTCTATTTGTGAATAATAATGTAGATTCTATACCATGATATGTTATAAGCATGTTATATACATTTATTTTATGGGTGATTACAGTTAAGTGATTTTCTTGAGTCTCAAAAGACATTTTGAATTTTTAAACAATATTGAAACTCTGAAAGATTATAGTGATTAGGTGGAAGTTCCACATCTCTCTCCCCAGACCCTGGCCCTAATAATGCCTGGCAAGAGTCAACCCCTCCATGGGGCTGCTCAAGACCATGTCTACAGGCTATTTAAGACCTGGTCACCATACCTGCCATGTTCTCTCCTGATTCCCCCCTGACTTCCCAAGAGCCAACCAGGAGTTGCTTTGCTCTGTTTATTAAACCTGGATTTATCAATTTGATTTGGTTAGCTAATTACATCAGTGGCAGAGGATACCCAATAACCAGGGATCCAAAACTTATCTTATAAGAACATTTAAAATTGAATTAAATATATTTTTCATTATGGTGTGTCTATGAGCCTACAGGGATCATGGAGTGGAATATGGTAGTTTGAATAAGAAATATGCCCATAGTCTCAGACATCTGAACACTTGGAAGCCATTTGGTGGTGTTCTTTGGGGAAGTTTAGGATGTGTGACCCTTCTGTGGATATAAGTCCCTCATTTGTGGTGGGCTGTGAGAGTATGTAGATTTACCCTACTTCGAACTCACTTTTCCCACTTCTGCTTGTGGCAAAATTGTGATCTCTCAGCTTCCTGCTCCTGACTTCATGCCTACAATTCACTCCTGTGTTTCTCAGCTATGATGGACTCTTATCCCTCTGTTACCATAAGTCCAAATAAACTCTTTTCTGTAAGTTGCTTTCCTCATAATGTTTTATCACAGCAACTGAAAAAGCAAATAATGTACCAAGTAATATTGTTAACTACACAAGTGTCAAGTTTCAGCTAAGGCCATAAAATGTAAGCTTTTGGGGACATGGAAGAAGCAAACTATAGCAGTGCTCTAGTGAAGGGTTCCTTAAGACTTTCTGATTTTCTGCTGTATGTATAAAACATCTAAATGACTTCATCAATTATAGTTTCAGAAATTTCTGTTCCTATCGAACAGATCATAAATATACCACTAGTTTCATCTGTTTCTGAAAATTTCTGACTGACAGTTTTTTGATTTTCAGTTTCTTCAACTTAATTTTAACTGAATGAAATGATCTCTCTAAACATTTTATGTTAGAGATAAAATTAAAAGTCTCTCAGGATCTCATTTACTTTTACTTCTAAAATATTCATATTACATGGAATCAAGCATATTTGAAGCATTACTATATAGAACAGTACTTTTATATATATGTAACTCTTTAAATAAGCTAGAAAGATAAATTCTGAATTTCCTAAGTTTTCACTTTAAGATCAAAAAGAAAGCATAAACAAGAATTTACTATTAGGGTATGAAAACAGCTGATCCCCCCAAATTAAATGGAATTAGGTAAGGTAGAAAGTATTTTTAGAAAAATCTTTAAGCCAAAATGGTCAAAGACACCAAGAGAGCATAGCCTAAGGAATCAACTAAGCAGATCTCATGGGGACTCACAGAGACTGAAGTGGCAATCATGAGCCCTGCGTGGATCATGCTAGGTCGTCCTCTTTATATGTTATGTTTGTTGGTTTGGTGTTTTGGGGGGATTCCTGACAGTGGGAATGTCTCTGATCTTTTGCCTGTTTTGGGGATCATTTTCTTCCTACTGTGTTGCCTTGTTCAGCCTTGATATGAGGGTTTGTGCCTGGCCTTGTTGTATCTTGTTGTATAGTATTTGGTTGATGTCCCTGGTAGGCCTGCACTTTTCTAGAGGAAAAAGGAGTAGGCAGGAGTGGGATAGGGCTTTTGGGAGAGGGGAGGTGGGGAGATGATAGGGGTAGCTGTGGTTGGGATATATTATACGAGAGAAGACTAAATTAAAAAAAAACCTCTAGAATCAGTTAAACATGGATTTGAATTTGATATAACCAAGTTGTCATTTTATGAATATATGAAAGTAATTTAAACAAAACACTTCATGATATTTTCATGAGAAGTGAAGAAATTATTATATTAAACAAAATAAGGCAGATTCAAAATGTCAAATGTGTTTCTCTTGTATGTGGATCCTAGATTTTAACTTTATATATAGGGAATGTACACATAGTTCTTGAAACTGTAAATGGGACTCATGAGAGAAGGAAAATGTCAGAATGTATTTGATTTGAAAGCAGAAGTGGAACTATTGGGAAGAGGAAAGAGACCAATGAGAGTTTTCTGAGGACTGAAACTGGAAAAGAGAAGCACAAAGTAAAAAATGTATATGAAAATGCCACAATAAACTGCATTAATATGTTAATTTTTAAAATTGTAATATCAATGTAAGTTTTGGCATGCATTGTTTCAAGACAGTATAGTATTGACTTTGTGGCATGATAAACTTCACTGTTGTTTTCCAGATTAATAGTGAAAGAGAGAAGCAAGTGATAAGAAAGCAGAAACAAATGGAAAATATGAAATTTAGTGTGCAGAAAAGTACAAATTTTAAATCTTTGGTGTAGACAAAATTCTAAACAGTCTTAGTAAATAAGAAACACAGAGCCAAATACAGAGGTAATAGCCAGAGATCAGAGAGCCATGATAAGATGGTAAGATAAGTCTTGCCACCTCGCCGCTGTCACTTCCCCAGAGAGGTCTTCTTCCTATCTGACATGTGGGGTTTTTTTGCCTTTCTGTTCTGCTTTCTCGTTGGCTCTAAGCCCAGGCACATGACTTCTTCATCACTGCCTGTCTATACAGACCTCCAGGCCTCTATGGTTGGTACTGGGATTAAAGGCTGGTATCATCACACTTTGGCTATGTCCTTGACCACCCAGAGACTCTGCCTGCCATGTGATCAGATTAAGGGTGTGTGCTACCACAGCTGGACTTCTGCTTAATGGTTCTTTGACCTCTCATTTCCAGGCAACTTTATTTATTAACATCCAAATAAAATATCACATTTCATCACAAATAAAATATCATCACACTTTGGAGAAAGAGAATACAAAGAAATCACCCATGGTTACTAAAGACATTAGCATGATTATGGAGCAAACTCACACTGCATTGGGAAATACTATCATGTGAGCAACACATCATTTAGCAGAAGCTCAGAATTTTTTATTTAAATTTATTCTTTCATTTTACATGCCATCCCCTGTTCCCCTCACTCCCTTTCTCCCATCTCCCCCCTCCTCCCCCTCATACCACCTTCATCTCCTCTTCATAAGGGATAGTCAACACAGGCTGGCATACCAAGTTGGGGCCAGACCAAGCTCCTCCCCCCTGCATCATGGCTGGGTAAGGCATTGTACCATAGAGAATGGGCTCTAAAAAGCCATTTCGTGTACCCCGGATAAATCTTGCTCCCATTGCCAGAGAACCCACAAATACATCAAACCACGCAACTGTCACTCACATTTAGAGGGCCTAGTGCCATCCCATGCAGGCTCCCCAGCTGTCATTCCAGAGTCTGTGAGCTCCTACTAGCTTGGGTCAGCTATCTCTGTGTTTTTTCTCATCATGATCCTGAATACACACACACACACACACACACACACACACACACACACACACATACACACACACCACTCTTTTAATCCCTCTTCCCTCCCTTCAACTGAATTCTAGGAACTTGGCCAAGTGCTTGGCTGTGGGTCTCTGCATCTGCTTCCATCAGTCACTAGATATAGGTTCTATGATGACAATTAGGACAGACACCAATCTGATTACAGGGGAAGGCTAGTTCAAGCACCCTCTCCACCATTGCTCAGTGTTAGCTGGTGATCTTGTGAGTTCCTGGGGATTTCCCTAGCACCAGATTTCTCCCTAACCCCCTTAATGGTTCACTGTCAACTCTTCCGTTGCTCTCCCTACTCATCTCTCCCCCAACTGGGCCATCTCAAGTCTTCATATTCCCACTGCCCATCCCCTCCCCTCTACTCCCACCTCCCAGTTCACACAGGAGATCTTAACCCTTTCCCCCTCCTGGGGCGATCCATGTGTGTTCCTCTTAGTGGCCTCTTCTTTACCTAGATGCTCAGATTTTTAAGACTATGGTGTTTTAGTTAGGGTTTCTATTGCTACAAATAAACAAACTATGACCAAAAAACAATTGGGGGAGGGAAAGGGTTTAATAGGCTTACACTTCAGCATATCTTTTCATCACTGAAGGAAGTCAGGACAGGAACTCAAACAGGTCATGATCCCGGAGTCCAGAGCTGATGCAAAGGCCATTGAGGGGAGCTGCTTACTGGCTTGCTTTCCTTGGCCCAATCAGCCCACCTTCTTATAGAACCCAGGACCACCTGCCCATGGATGGCACCATTCAACATGGACTGGGCCCTTCCTCAATGGTCACTAAATGAGAAAATGTCTTACAACTGAATCTCATGGAGGCATTTCCTCAACTGAGGCTCCTTCTTCTCTGATGACTGTAGCTTGTGTCAAGTTGACACACAAAACCAGCCAGTACATATGGATTAATCTGAAAGAATAATTGAGGATGCTGTTAAATGAGTTGCCTACTCAAAACAACTTCCTAGGTAAATGCATTCCCATTTTTTCATGACAGTTTACCAAAATTGCTATATCTATAGTAGAAAGAGTTCAGACTACAATCTATATCTTCACCTGGCAACAGAATGTAGCATCACCATCAACATGGTTCTAATTTTTCAGGAGTGAACAATGTAAGGAATTTTGCAGTCATAGGAGTTTTCACCTAGTTTGCAGAAAACTGCTGAGTTCAGGCAATGCATGGCAGGGTCAGATGCCTTGTAAGGAAGCTATGCAAAGCTTTTTAAGAGGCTGGAAATGTCAAGCCTAAGTTGTGATAGAGTTCTCAGAATGTTGGAGATTCCAGCATTGTGGTTTGCCTGCCAAGTAAAGCTAGAGAACGCAGAAATGGAAGGGTAGGCAGGTCTGCTGGAGGCTTTTGAAATCCAAATGTCACTACAAGCTCCAGACACCATACTGGGAGTTGTAGATTTTGCAGTTTGGTCTGCTGGTTTTAGGTCTTGCTCTGACCTAATACTTCATACAATGGTCCATTCCTCTTCTTCAAAATGAGAATATTTACCAAGAACCATTCCTTATGTATCTTATATATTTACTTCTTTGCTGTTTAATATGGGTTTATATTAGAATTTGACTTTGAGTCTTCTTTAGAAGAGAATTTATAAAGATTTAAAAAGAAGAGACTTTGTAAAGATTATGGGGAAGATTGAAATTAGACAGAATACATTTTGCATTATGAAGTGTCCATGTTACCATGGAGGCCAAGAGTAAAATGTTATGGTTTAAAGTCACATGGCAACTGTACAGTGTGTAGAGAGTGAGAGATTTTGGAACACTCAGTTCTACATGGGGTATTTTCACCAAATATCTCCCTTCAGGACTCAGGGAACTCTGCAGAAGAGGTGGTGGAAAGATTTTGAGAGCCAGAAGAGATGGAGGACACCAAGGAAGGAAGGCCTTCTAAACACAGCAGGACTAACACACATATAAATGTACAGAGGCTGTAACAACATGCACAGGACCTGCTCAGATTCAAGTCAGACAGAAATAAAAGGGGAAATGGGCATAAGCCTAGACTTCGAATCAATCAGCTATCTCCAATCAACAACTTCATATGAAGGAAAAATCAATTTTTACTAATGGAGTCTCACAGGGTATATTAAGCAAATTTAAGAACAGGCCTCATGAACAGAAAATTAACTCAGTGGTGTTTTTGTTGATTTTTTTGTCTCATATTGATTTATTTGGGCTTTAAAAAAAAATCTTACCAGTATTTTGCTTATATAATACGGTTTCTGATTTTTTGTTTTTTGCACCAGTATAGGTCTATGTGTTTTCTTATGCTCTTTCACTGTTTTCTGTTTTGTTTGTTTGTTGTTTAGATTTTTAAATTCTGGTTTGTATGCTTTTTATTGGCTGTTTATTTTCTAAACTGGAGAGAGAAAGAAGGCTTGGAATTTGATGGGAGGGGAGGAGAAGACAATCTAGGAGGAGATGGGAAAGAATGATCAGAATATATTATATTGAATTTTCACTAAAAGTAAAAAGGGCACATGGTTAACTTGACAAGTATTAAAACTGTATTGGATAATTTCAATTGTCAATTTATTGTATGATGATATTGAATATTAATAATGTACATAGTTTGGGTGAATATGTGAAATTATTCCTTGTGAGGTTTAATCTTGGAGTGAAGACCCATTAGTGGCACCATCCCATAAGTTAAATAAAAGGGATTGCAAGAGAAAGCCATCTGAGTTCTGGCACTCATTTATCTGCTTTTTAATCTGATAATGTGAGGAGTCTTAGCAATATTATCCCATAATAATCACCTAGGTCATGTCTCCCTCAATGTAGGATATTGTATCACCAAACTGCTGGGCACAAAACTTACTTCACATAAACTACTTCCTGTCAAGTATTTGGTCCCAAAAAGAAGACAAGTAACCTAGAACAAGAAGAAATGGAAAAGGCAGAAAGGAAAATAGAAAACACAGGAGAACTTCACAATATAAAGCAAATAAAATGCCTATTATATTCCCTGAGTTGATTTTAATCACAATGTTTATCACAGCAACAGAAAGCAAGCTAGAAGAATTGTTTTCAGGAATAAACACAAATGAATATGAGTGGTTCCTAGCTATCAGAATCCTAACATGTCAAGTCCTTAAAACCTTTTTCTAATTTCTCAACATTATTTTTTTCAACTTTTAGAAATGTCTCTCATTTTAAGATTTCTAAGTTTCCCTAGTTAATACTACAGACATTTCCATGCCAAACTTTTCAACACTCAATTCAGACTAATTTCCTTTAATGATGGTTTATGGCTTGTAGTTATAACTACATTATGATGGTTTTCAAATTTTAAAAATTTCTTCTAGGATTTTGAAATTTTGAAAAACATCTCTCCACTGGAGCTCTCCATCCATTACATAGCATCTATATAAAACATGAGGATTCGTACATCCTGGAACTTGATAACTGTCTAAAGAATTTCTTGAGCCTGGCATCAAGATGCTATGTTTGTGTATGCTGATAATGATTTATGTCTTGTGAATATACATGTCCGTATCTTTTATATTAGTTTTTTATTTCTGATTCCTCATTTTGTTAATAATTGAGGTAGATAATTTCATATTAATAGATTGATTTTTATATGTACATCAAATTACCTTCAGAGGGTAAATCTTATAATTTATAACTAACACTAAAAATTTTAAATGGTGGAGATAAAGTGTGGTGATATTTTATTTGTATGTTAATAAATAAAGCTTGGTTGGAGATCAGAGGTCACTGTCAGCCATAAAGAGAAGTCAGGTGGTGGTAGCACATGCCTTTAATCCCAGTACCAACCACAGAGATCTGGAGGTCTGTACAGACAGGCAGTACTGAGGAAGTAATGTGGCTGGGTTTAGAGTCAATGAGAAGGCAGAAAAGGAAGGCAGTAAAGGTGCAGGTTAGACAGGAAGAGGTTCTCTTGGGAAGCTATGGCGAGGTGGTAAGCTGAGGTTAGTTGGCGGCTATTGCTTTAATCTCTATGGCTTATATCTCTGTATTTGGTTCTATGTTTCTTTTTTAATTTTATTTTATAATTTAATTTAATTTTACATATCAGCCAAGGATTCCCTTGTTCTCCCCCCTCCCCGTCCTCCGCCGGCTTCCCTCCAGCCCACCCCCCATTCCCATCTCCTCCATTGCAAAGACTCCCCTGAGGATTGAGTTCAACCTGGTAGATTCAGTCCAGGCAGGTCCAGTCCCCTCCTCCCAGGCTGAGCAAAGTGTCCCTGTATAAGCCCCAGGTTCCAAACCGCCAGCACATGCCCTGAGGACAGGTCCCAGTCCCACTGCCTGGATGCCTCCCAAACAGATCAAGCTAATCAGCTGTCTCACTTATCCAGAGGGCCTGATCCAGTTGGGGGCTCCTCAGCTATTGGTTCATAGTTCATGTGTTTCCATTTGTTTGGCTATTTGTCCCTGTGCTTTTTCCAACCTTGGGCTCTGTGTATCTTATTTAATAAGACTGTTTAGAAATTTGTCTACACTAAAGAGATAATTCAACAGTTTAAAATGAGTACACTTACCACAGTTCAGTTCCCAGTACCTCTATCAGGTGGCTCACTTCAAACTGTATTGCCCATTCCAGCATATTTGTCTTCCTCTTCTGCCCTTCAAGAGCACCTGCATTCAAGTGAACATATATGCATCAACCACACATGCACACATAAGTAAAAATAAGATACTTATTTTGAAAACTTAAAAATATGAAATGCTCAGGTTAAATAATAATATAAAATGGAAAAGACAAAACTTGTTATATATTTCTTCCATTTATATAATAAATATAAGAAGTAATAGATACCACTTATTAAATGACCTTTATAGGACCAATGAGATGGCTCAGCAGATAAGCAAACAGCCTGCCATGCCTAATGATCTGAGTTTGATCCCTGGGACCCAAATTTTGTAAGTAGATAACTCATATGAGTTTAATTTCTAGTAAATCTAAAGAAATAATAGAATGTGTCTTAATTATTATTCTATTGTTGTGAAAACACACCATGACCAAGGAAACTAATGAAAGAAAGCTTTTAACTGTGGTCCTGTTTGTTGTTTTAGATGGTTAGTCAATGGTCAGCATGGTTGGAAACAGACAGGCACAGTGCAGGAGCAATAGCTGAGAGCTTTATATCCTGATGTGCTGGCAGCAAGTAAAGAGAAAACACTCTAGATGCAGCCTGGTTTAGGCTTTTGAAACCTCAAAGCCCATCCTAGCGACACACCTCTTTCAACAAGGAAACACTTACTTCAACAAGGACTCATCGCCTAATCCTTCCCAAACATTTTGTCAATTGGGGACTAAGCATACAAATAAGTGAACCTATAAGGGCTATTCTGACTTGAACAATTTCATTGTACTCCCTGGCTCACACAGGCTTATAGAATACAAAATGCATTTAGTCAAACATCAGAAATCACCATAGTCCTTCATTCTCAACACTGAAATCCAAAGTCCAATGTCTCTTTCAAGACTCAAGGAAATCTCTTAACTCTAACCCCCTGTAAATTCAAAATAAAAAAAAACAGATCAAATGTTTCCAAACTACAATGACACAGAATATACTTTCTAAAGGGAAGAAAGGATATAATGAAGAAATATTATGCCCCAACACAAGACTGAAGACCAGCAGGGCAAACTCTAAGTTCTGCATTTCCATGTTTTATGTCAAAACTTTCTTTAGCTCTCTCACTCTTTTCAAACTATTTAATTGCAACTCACTTCTCTCTCTTGGACTTTTTCCACACTGTCTGGAGACCTCATTGGCAAGTTTCCCATGACTGTGAAATTTCCAACATCTGTGGGTCTCCAGTGCATCCAGGCTTCATTATCAGAGCTTCAAACAATGGCCACTATGGGCCTCCATGCAGAGAGAGAGAGAGAGAGAGAGAGAGAGAGAGAGAGAGAGAGAGAGATTGTGCTTGGCACAATCTTTTAAAATGTCAAAACCTGCTCCAGTGATACACCTCCTCCAATAAAGGCACACCTCTCAATCCTTCTTAAATTTTCCACTAACTGGGGACCAGGTATTGGAAGAGCATTTTGAGGCCATTCCCATGCAAACCACCGCAGTTTCTCAGAGTTGTTGAAAATATTAAATGTGATAGATTTAAATTTAGAATATTATGGCCTGCATAAAAGCACTTTGCTGTTTTCCTATATCTTATTTTGTTTTTCATGTGTTTAGAAGCATTTTCCATGGTACACATGTGGAAACCAGAGGACAATGTGTGAGAGTTAGTTCTCTAGACTATGTGGATCTCTGGACTGAATTTCAAAGGGATTGAAATCAGGTCATCATGTTTGGTAGCAAATGCCTTTACCTGCTGAGCCATCATTCTGTCCTCACCTAAATTCTTGATATTTTTGTCTTTCATATAGCTATTTATGGGGAATACTGTGACTGGTAAATAATTTGTTTGTAGATGTAATTCTAAATGCTCTCATTAAATAAGAAACACAGAGTCAAATAAAGAGTTAAAAGCCCAAAGATCGAGCAGTAGCTAAGAGCTAAGACCACCTTATCTTACCACTCACTGCCGTCCTTCCCCTGAGACTGAGAGACCTTCTTCTTGTGTCCTGTCTTTTTATTGCCTTTCTGTTCTGCCTTCTCATTGGTTCTAAACACAACCACATGACTTCCTTGTCACTGCCTGTCTATACAGACCTCTGGGTCTCTAAGGTTTGGGTTACCACTTGGCTGAGTCCTTGAACACACAGAGATTCTGCCTGCCATGTGATCAGGTTAAGGGCGTATGCCACCACTGCCGGACTTCTGCTAAATGACTTGCTCTTAGCTCTGATCCCCAGGCAACTTTATTTATTAACATACAAATAAAATCACATTTCAGCACAAATAAAATATCACCATATTTGTTAGCCTTCAATTAAAAAAATCTAGATTGTTTACAGGAAATCTTTTTCAACATAAACCTCCTATTAATGTGGATACACTTAAATAATATTCTATTTCCAGTTGGTTATAAATGTAAATCTTAATGAAAAACCAAATATGTTTATAAAAACCACACTATTGATGTACAATTGAATAATTAGTACATACTCTAATTTGAATGTTTGAGAAGAATGAACTATGGAGAACTTTATAAGATTGCTAAGTTATAAATCATGTCCATGTGCTTTTGCTAGCTAAATTTGAGATGAAGAATGGATTACTTAACCTTCCTATTCTTCAAATTTCTCCTGGAACACAGGGTATAGGATAAGGAAATTGATTGAAGCTATGACATTAGACTACAGTTACAGAGAAATATTAAGTGATTACTGTTTGATAAATAAGAAATAATTTTTAAAATGATAAACCAATATTGACTAAACAGTAAAAGAGAATTTAAAGAAAATTCTTTACAGACAAATGAAAATCATTTATATAAAATGACAAGAATGCAGAAGTAAGTCCAAGGGAGGAAGCAAACAAGAGGAGAACACAGAAAGAAGGGACCAAAAGAGATAAAGGGAGGGATAAATATTGTCAACACATGATATACTTGAAATAAATTGTCTTTTAGAAGCAAAAACTACCTACAATGATATTCACCAATGAAAACACAAAAGAGAGAGAAATCAAAGTTTTGGATAAATTAAACAAAAGACAAGAATTTTAATGGTAAGGATGAAGGAAAAATCAGATCAGAATATGTAATACAAACTTAATAAAACCAAAAATTTCTATAAGATAATTATAAATAGTATGTAAAGAATCAGAAGGCATTGTAAGCATGATTATTGTTATATACTAGATGAAAGAATTAAGTCAAGACATTGGAGAAAATGACACAGAGCTATTTATTTCTATGGCTTCTAAGAACTAATTCAGAACAAAACAAGCACTTTGAATTCTTGTTCTGAGATGGCTTTCTTAGTACATTTTTTTATTTTACCTAAAATACCATTACAATTATGATAAATGGTCCAGGGTCCATACTAGAATTAGTTGAACAAATAGATGATGACCCTGTGTTCAATTGGCTCATAAAAAACACAGCTAGAGAAGACAAATGATAACTCTGTTATGAAGTCATTTTATCTAAAGAATGTGATATGCCTAAAGTTTATTTATTTTATAAATTCAAACAACATTTTTTGATCTTATAGTGACTCCTGAGTTGACAGCCTGAATTTATTTCTCACAATTGAAGGGGTTTTTATAATCTCAGAAATGATTCCTTATGCCACGCAGATGAGAACTGGTGGCTTTTTGCCTTTAAATTACTTGATATAAAAGTCATTACTATTAGTATGGCAAGGCCCCAACATATTTAGAATATTCCATTTAATTTTGAATTTTCCATTTTGAAAACAATAAGTTATGAGCAACAATTCTCCCATCACCTCTCCAAAAATTATGGGGTTGATTTAGCTGAATAATGGATTAAATTAGCAGCCACTCTAATGATTGTTAAGGATAAAACAGAAAAATCTCCAATCTAGTAAGGAAAACTTTGAGATTATATTGCATATGTAAATTTTAAATATCACATATTTCTTTGTATCTTTTAACTTCTATGCCTATAAAGTGACTTATTAAGTAGTTAAATTTGGATGTGATTTATGTGGTTGAAAAATTTCCTCAGAGAACTTTTCAATTTACTATCTAGTTAACTTCCCGCTTTGATTCAAATATATTTTGGTAAAAGAATAAACTTGATTTTATATAATCAATACTTACAAAGGATATATTTGCTGCAAATTGCTTAGAAACACCTAAAGTGTAAGCTTTGATCTCCTGCCATTTCACAACATGCACTTTCCCATCCTGTAGGCAAGCTTGCCTTGATCTGGGTGGCAAAAAGTCATGTGCAATGAGCATGTGAGTGGCTGGGACGATGATCACATGCAAATAATACTTATCTCCTGTTGTGCATGGTGGGAAATTTATACTTTTGTAATTATATCCTGTTGGTAAAAATAGATGATCTTTAATCCTCTATATATTAAATTTCCTAATCTTTCTGATTGTAATTGAGAGATGAAAAATCAAGCTTCAGGAATAAAAAGCAGATCACAAAAGGATAATAATTTGTGTGTGTTTTTCAACCATGATTTTTCAATTACTCCTCTCAGCTGGGACAAAAAGCCGTCAAATTGGCTGAGTTCTGATCCAAAAATTAATCCTGTCAAAAACATTGCTTATTTTCATTAAAGCCTTAAATTGGTTGCTCTGTCACTGAGTAATAAAAAGAAAAGAAACTTATATTTCATAAAAAAGTTCTTTTGCTGTCACAGAAAAACCATTTTAAAAAATATCACAAAACACAGCATTTGAAACTTTTACTGTTTCAGTTAAATTATTATTACTTCCAAGTAATTGTGTGTGTGTGTGTGTGTGTGTGTGTGTGTGTGTGTGTGTGTGTGTGTTACATGTCTATACACCCCTCAGTACAGAGGCCAGAGGAGGACATCATGTGTCCTTATGTATTGTTCTCAACCTTGAGATAAGTTCTGTTGCTGAGCCTGGACATAGTTTTTGGCAATGTTGGCTGTTCAGAAATCTCCAATGATCCTCCAGTGTGCTCTCCCTAACAAGATGGGTGGTTTTAAGTATACATGGAACACAGGAGTATGCCCTGCAATTTTATATGGGTGGTGGGAATCTGAATACAGATCTTCATGTTCACACAGCAAGTGTTCTTAGAGAACCATATCCACAGGCCCCAAGCAATATTTTTTTTTATTTTTTGTTTTTATTTTATCATTATCATATTATCTTAGTATAAGATCGATCATTTAAGCACACCTTTTTTAACTCAGTTCCTATAAGAATATGTTGGATATTGGCATAGAAGTCACTGTCACTTAAGGTATCTTATGTAATTTGTGAATGGCAACAGTTTTTTTTTTTTTAATATTCTCATGGAAAGGAAAACTCCTCCTTCAAAAATCATTCACATACCCCTCTTTGGGATTTTGTAAGACTGTAGCACGTGAATTACCATTTTGTACTTAAGAAGCCTTTCCAAATTTTAATACATACACACAGTTTCTTTCTTGTCTTTTTCTCACAACAGCATCCTCAGTATCTTCACTTACAGGGTCAGCACCCTTGCTTAACTGTGCTTGCCAGAATGAAATATTCAAATAATTACTGTGTGCTTTAAGAGTCACTTCTTGTCACTTCATTTTGACAGATGACAACCCTGGAAACATGATGGTGGTAGTGTTAATCTTTTTTAAAAGGTCAAGGAAGTATAAGAATATCCTTGTCTATGGTGTAGATGGCAAACTATTGCTATGACTCCAAAAATTTTCAAACAGCCTTAAGGAATAAATGCAGTCACTATTAAATTCTCAGCCTAATTTTTAACTTGACAATATAATCCTAATTTTAATATGGCTATTCTTTGGTCTGATAATAACCAAAGCAATCTTTTAAAATTGACAATTTCTGATTTCAAAACAAAATATGCTATAGTAAAAGCAATGTAGTGGCTGAATAAAGACAGATGTACTGATCAATAAAAATGATTTGAAAATACATGAATACATTCTTCCAGTTTGCCTAAATTTTGACTAAGTTGGTAACAAAATTTGTTAGTAGAAGCAGTCGTTTTCTCAACAAATGATAATGGATAGTCACGTACCAAATGTAGGAAATTAACTAATTTTACATCTTACACAAAATTAGTAAATGTGTATAATTTATTTAAATATATAACAAAGCAATGACTTTTTTTTCAAAGTTGAATCAAGGCCTAGGGGAAAAATACATAGGTTTTTATTTCAGGCAAAATGATGAATATCCATGTTATATTAAATTTATATACAGTGAATAATCCAAAATTGAAATAAGAAAACAGATTTTGTAATAAGTTAAACATTTCCAACCAATATTATGAAATAGGAGACACACCATTTAAATCTTCCCAAGAAAAAACATAATTTTCAGTTATCAAGGGATAAAGTGACTTCATGTAGACTTTGGATTCAGTTGGGTGTTTGTGATACTTTTGTGTAATACAAGATTAAAGATAGTGGTTTTACGAAGGCAGACTCACATCAATGTAGCAATATACATGAATCTTGGCACAGAAATAACTCTGCCTCCTGGTGGTTTGGTAACAATCATAATTGCCGAGAGGCATATTAAGAACTCTTGCATACTACTGATTTAGTAGACAGGCCAATGGATGCCAGTCTTACATGTGAACCTTAATAACCACTTATTTCTGCTTCAGTCATTCTCAGTTATCTGGAATAAGTGCTCATGCATAAAAGTTCAAAGAGAGGAAAACTTCTATTAGTTCTTTTGACAGTCTCACTGACTTAATCAGACAGCATATCCCCAAATGGCCATGATTCTCACATTTAAACCTCTAAGCCTTTACCTGAAAGCAATTCTTACTATATAGGAAGCCTTCACTCTTCATGCTACTGGGACATGCTTGTCAATCTCCATGCCACAGATAATTCTGTAAAAACCCTGAATTTCAGTTTTAGCTCCTCTCAGGTGCTGACTAAGAGCAGCTTTGGCAAGAAAGGGACATATTGGTAGGGAGATCTGTCTAAACCTCCACAGTCAGACAATGTGAACTAGTTCATCCAGAAAATTTTAAAACAGTCCTGACAAGTGGCTCTTGTTCTGCTTGAATGAGGTGTAAATGCATCCCTTGTCTTATCAGTGACTTGAAGGAAGCATATCATTCAATATCACAGTCTGAGATGCCTGAAATAGTTACTCATATCAAAGTGAGCTATATGAAACAATGTCTTGGTGACAATCTAGTCTAGTCAAGAAACCAGACAATATTATTGTCCACTGACATCTGCTGTATAATTACAAACCACATGTAGTCTTCCAGAAGGAATAGGACCTGACTCTAATCTCATCTGAATGATACCCCATGAGCAAATTTACCAGCCTGGGAAGTGAATGATGAATTCCTTAATCTGAGGGAGAGTGGAGAGTCTTCAAATAAAGGAAGATATATTTCTACTTCATATACATAAATACTTGTGAAACATTCTTAGATAACAATGAATTTTGCAACATGATTTCACCAAGTGGCAACCATAAAGCTTCAGTGCCTGACTACAAAGATGTAGATATCTACAAATTACCTTTGAAATACAATTAAAAGTTATGGAAGTTCAATAAGATGATGTGCTATAATTTGAATATTGAATGTTCTACAAATATCTTTATGTTGCTGGTTTGCTACCTTGGAGATGATATTATAGATAGTTAAAACTTTAGGATGGTGGCTCACTAGGTGAAAATTTGATAATGTGGGCTTGGAACTCTAACCATTTTCTTTCTCTCTTAGTGTCATGTTGTTCTTCCTCACCACAGGTTCAGAACACTGTGACGATGGATTAAAATGTTAAAAGCATGATTAAAAACAACATTTTGCCTTTGTAGGTTGCATATCCCAGGTATTTTGTCCACTAACAGAAATCTTGCTGACATCAAAGTTTGTATGCAAGGGGTCTCAAACCCTGACTCAGCAGTTGAGTACTTGCTCCTCTTGCAGAGGATCTGCATTCGATTTCTGGTGTCCACATGGTGACTCACAAGCATCCATAACTCCAATTCCAAAGTATATCATGCCCTCTTCTTACCTTGGTGGGCACCAGAAATGTACTTGGCAAATATACATACATGCTGGCAAAAGCAAACATAAAATAAAAATACAGAAAAAAAAAAAAAAAAGAGAGCAAGAAATGGGTCACTGTTGTGACTATACCTGAGCATTGGCATCAGAAGATTTTGTACTTTCTTTACAGGAAGAGCATAGAAATATGTGGAGAAGTAGTTTGGAAAAAGTATGCAGTGCTGTTGGTGGAGCTTTAATTGGTGGTTATAGTGGACACTGAAAAGACAAGACTTGTTGATAGCAATGAAGAAGACAAAGGTTTGCTGCAAAAGAATTGGATAGAAATAAGGACTGCACTGGTATTTGGGCTGGCACCATTTTTATTGATTCTGACAAAGAATATGTCTGCATTTTGTCTGTGTCCTTAGACTCTGTTGGAGGCAGAGTTTAAAGGTCACAGAATAATTAATCTAGGGGAGGAAATTTCAAGGAAGTACAACATCAACGTGGTGGCAAGGGAATTATTGTTCTTGAAATCATTTCTCCATGTTCAACCATCAAGACACTAGGACCTACTATGGTTTATAAAACAGAATTTTAAACATTTCTTTTGCAAAGCCTCTGTGTTTATTTATTTAGTTTTTAATCTTGCTAGTTTTAGATTTACCTGGGACCCATTACCAATTTTTTTCTTCCCTATTTGCCTATTTTTGGATGGCACTGTTCATCTTATTCCTTTCCTGTATTGGATTTAGGAAATACATGCCTTGTTTAATTTCTCAGGCTCCCATGTGATAGGTAAATTGGCTTTAGAATGAGTAACACGTGGTGTTTCACTCATATATGACAGAGATGGTGGAGTTTTTCTGATGTCAAAATAAAGTTGATACTGTAATTAAAAATTAGACCTGGGTTATTGGTCTGAACTCGTTTATCTTACATGTGAAAAGAACATAAATTTTGGGACACCGTAAGCTGGATACTGTAACATTAAGGAATGTGTTCTTTAAAATTATTTATTTTGGAAAGAAAGGCCAATGATAATGAAATTGAGAAGGTAGATCTTGAGTATATGGGAAGGACATCAGGAATCCCCCCTCAAGAAAAGATCAGTTTCCTTAAAATGATGTTCAAGAGCACAACTATTTCATTTCAGTCATGGCAAACAGAATACTCAAGAAGACACCATGATATAGCACAGAACAGCCCTCACCAGATACCAAATCTGATAGTATCTTTATGGTCAGTACCGTTTTGGAGCACTCCTAACTCCAGAAACATGAGCAATAACTTTCTGTTGGTAATTAATTAAGCTGTCTGTGATGTTTGATTAAAGCAGCAAGAAAAGACTAAAAGCACTCAAACCAACATATACTGAAAAAAGTCCATCATCGCCATACCTGCCTTATAAGAAAGCCTAAAGAAGACTGAAATGAGAATAAATAACTGTCATACTATGTAAACATGAAGGTAAACTACTTCACTAAAGCATGTATAGTGAAATTCAGAATACTTTCAATATACAGAGTTCAATGAAGATATAATTGTGACACATATGCAATTTCTACCTCAATAATAAAGGTTTAAGGACAAAGTTATTATAATAGCTATAGCTGTAATACTTTTTATAGATATATACAATTGTGACAACAAAATGATAAAACACGTGTGGAGGTATTAAAGTAGAGATTTTTTTCAATTTTTCACATAAGATTTATCATGCCTCTTCATTTTGCTATATATTGTGAACCCAGAGCTAACATCATACTCATGCTAAAAAATGTCAGACTTTCTTCTATGATCAGCAACAATATGAGCATGTACACTATTGCCACTTATATTCAATATGGAACTGGAAGGACTAGGTCAATAGTAACCTTTGTATTTTCTCAGCCACATCTTAAGAAGTCGTCTTGAGCCATATATTAAATGCATAATCAATAAGAAAAGTGTAGATGTAACCTATCATTTTATTAAATAAAAAACACAGAACCAATGCAAGGAAGAAAGCCAAGAGGTCAGAGCTAAGAGCTAAAACCTTACCCTTCCTCCTGCGGTGGTCCTACCTCTCCGAACCAGCAGCACCTCCTGTGTTAAAGTCCTTATATAGAATTTCTGTTCTGCCTTCTCATTAGTTGTAAACCCAACCACATGACCACCTCATCACGGCCTGTCTGTATAGACCTCCAGGTGTTCCATGGTTGGTATTGAGATTAAAGGCATGTGTATTCAATGCTGGCTGTATCCCTGAACACACAGAGACTTACCTAACTCTGCCTACCAAGTGCTGGGACTACAAGCGTACGCCACCACCGCCCTGCTTTCCTATGGCTTGCTAATAACTCTGACCCCCAGGCAATTTTATTTATTGACATACAAATAACATTTAAGTACAAAAGAAAATATCACCATAGAAAAGCTAATGAGAAGAAACTTAGATCTGAGAGAATTTTTGTTGTTGTTATGTCTACGACCACAGCTGAGTAAAATATCTACAGATTATTTGGCACCCATTGGGAGACTAAGAAGAGGTCCTAGGTTTGTGATTAGAAACAGATAAAATTAATGTATTTAAGTAATGTTTTACTGTTTGATTCAATAATAATAATAATAATAATAATAATAATAATAATAATAATATTAATAAAAAGAAGAAGCAGAAGAAGCAGCAGCAGAAGAAGAAGAAGAAGAAGAAGAAGAAGAAGAAGAAGAAGAAGAAGAAGAAGAAGGTTGACTATGAAGCACAGAGGGCAATGTGTGATGTGCCACCAAGTTCCAAAATAACCCTCAATAACCATATAGGAAGTTATTTGAGACAATACATTGGTAGCCACATGCCCCGTGAAACAGAATCATACATCCTTGCAAATGGTGAAAGAATGCATGCATTTATTTTACTTGGCATTGTGACATAATATTACCATCTGCAATGTTAATGTTTGAGAGCTGCACAAAACATTAGAAATGAAAAAAAGAAAAAAAGATCTTAAGTAAGTTTAGATTTTGTACTTGGTCAAATATGTAAGTATCCTGTATCACAGGCATCTTACAGGTAGTAATTTGTATATTTCTGCTTCAGCACAAATAATTAGATAAAGAAGATGAAAGTTCCAAATTGTAAAATTAATTCATCATTTGTCTCCATTTTTTATGCAGCATGATTTTACATACAAAAAAAGTTCTGTAAAAAATCTAAATTAAAATTAATTCACTCATTAAAAAAATTACAGCATAGGAATAAAACATGTAAAATTCAGTTGTGTTTTGACATTCCCAAACCTAATCAGGTATATAATCCCATTTATGATAGAATCACAAAAATACTTAGAAACAGACCTAAATGCATTAAAAATAAAACATTGATGAAATGAATAAAAGAAAACAAATATAAATGCAAATATATCCCATGTTAACACAGTGAGGAATTAATATTTTATATATCCATAATACCCAAATCAATCTACATATATATCATCTTTTTTAAAATTACAGTGATTTTTTTTACAGGCATAAGGTAAAACACTAAAACTCGTGGGAAACCACAAAATCTCTCAGTATTAAAAGCAGCTTGAGCCAAAAGATCAGAGCCCTAGATGTAACTGCATATTATCTTAAAATCTACAAGGTAGCTATAGCAATAAAAATAGCATGAACAAGCAAAAAAGCGGACATATTGACCAACAGAAAAGTACATAGTTAGAAGTAAAGAGGTAGATTAAAGGTCAATTGATCTTCACAAAAAGTTTCAAGAATACACAATGGGGCCCGGAGAGATGGCCTGTAGTGAATAGCACTTGATGTTCTTGCAGATCATACAGGTTGGGTCCCCAATATCAACATGGTAGCTCACAGGTTCCTGGAATTCTATTTGAAGAGGACCTGAAGCCTCTTCTGGCCTCAAGGACACCTGCACATATGTGATTCATATACCCTCATGCAGGCGTTTGCACACATGTGATGCATATACATACATTCAGGCAAACACTCATACATATAAAATAAAAATAAATAAACCTTTAAAAGTAAGTAAATGGAAAAACATAAGATAGGACACAAAAGTGGTCATTAATCTCACTCAATGTGTAAAAATCAGCTCAAGGTCAATGATTTCACTGTGATATATAAAACTATAAAACCCAAAAAAGTATAAATGTAATACATTAAAAACTTAAAAAAAAAAACAACAAAAAACACAAAAATGGCCCTTAGATGTACAAACCCAAAATATTCTACACCACTCATTATGAGAATAATGTAAATTTAAACCACAGTGATTTATTACCTTATACCTGTTAAGACCGTTTGAAGGCTACTATTGATTTTTTTCTTTTTTTAATAAGAAATTTTTTTTCATTCATTTTACATACCAATCAAAGATCCTCCTCTTGCATCCTTCCCCCCCCCCCTCCTCCTTTCCCCCCCACCCCACCCCCCACTCACCCCACAAGAAGGCAAGGCCTCCCATGGGGAGGCACATCCAGTAGAGGCAAGTCCAAGCCCTTCCCCCTGCCTAAAGGCTGCATGAGGTGTCCCATCATAGGTAGTGGGCTCCAAAAAGCCTGCTCATGCACCAGGGATAAATTCTGATCCTACCGCCAGGGGGCCCCCCAATCAGATTAGGCTACACAATTGTCTCACTATGCAGAGGGCCTAGTCCAGTCCCATACAGGCTCCACAGCCATTGATCCAACTTTCATGAGTTCCCAATAGTTGGGTTTGGTTGTCTTTGTAGGTTTCCCCATCATGATCCTGATGCACTCGTAGATTCTCTCTTCTCTCTCTTTGACTGGACTCCTGGAGATCTGCCTGGTGTTTGGCAATGGATCTCTGCATTTGCCTCCATCAGTCATTAGAGAAAAGTACCGTGATGACAGTTAGGGTATTCACCGAACTGATCACTGGGCCAAACCAGTTCAGTTTAGGCACCCTCTCCACTATTTCTAGTAGTCCAAGCTGGGGTCATCCTTGGGGATTCCTGGCAACTTCCCTAGCACTGGGTTTCTCTCTATTCCCATGATATCTTCCTCTATCATGGTATCTCTTTCATTGCTTTCCCACTCCATCCCTGTTACAGCCTGACCATCCCATTCCCTTAAGTTCTCTTCCCCTATCCCCTACCGTCCATTGCCCACCCCCCACTCCCAGTTTATTCATGGAGATCTCATCTATTTCCCCTTCCCAGGGTGATCCATGCATCCCTCTTTGGGTTCTTCCTTATTAGCTAGCTTCTCTGGAGTTGTGGGTTGTTGTCTGGGTATCCTTTGCTTTACATCTAGTATCCTCTTATGAGTGGATACATATCATGTTTGTCCTTCTGAGTCCGAGTTACCTCACTCAGGATGATATTTTCTAGTTCCATCCATTTGCCTTCAAATTTCATGATGTCATTGTTTTTTCTCTGCTGAGTAGTACTCCATTGTGTATATGTACCACATTTTCTTTATCCATTCTTCAGTTGAGGGGCATCTAGGTTGTTTCCAGGTTCTGGATTTTATGCATAATGCTGATATGAACATAGTTGAGCATGTGTCTCTGTTGTATGATTGAGCATTCCTTGGGTATATGCCCAAGAGTGGTATAGCTGCATCTTGAGGAAGAGTGATCCCCAATTTTCTGAGAAACTGCCATACTGATTTCCAAAGTAGCTGTACAAGTTTGCACTCCCACCAAGAGTGGAGGAGTGTTCCCTTTGCTCCTCATCTTCTCCAACATAAGCTGTCTTCAGTGTTTTTGATCTTAGCCATCCTGACAGGTGTAAGATGGTATCTCAGAATCATTTTGATTTGCATTTCCTTGATGACTAAGGGCCAGATGGTTTCAATGCTGAATTCTACCAGATTATCAAAGGAGAGTTAATACTGTTGATTGTTATATGACAGGATCTAGAATTGCCTAAGTGACATCATCTGAACATACCAATGAGGGATTATCTAGAGTTAGTCAGCCTCTGGTCATTTCTGTGATAGATAATCTAAATTAGGTTATTGTGTTGGGATATCCCACTTGATTGTGGAATCATTCTACAGGAAGAGTCTTGAACTAAATACAAAGGAATGAGCTGAACGCTAGTGTTCATTATTCTTTGCTTCCTGACTGTAGATGACTTGTGACCATCTGCCTTATGCCCTTACAGCCATGTCTTCTCCTCCATGACAGATTGTTAATCTTTAAACTTTGATCCAAAATAAGACCATCCTTAAGTTGCTTCTGTTGAATATTTTGTAAGGACACTGAGACAAGTAATCATTACATATATTCATTATCATGACAAGGCCAGTATGAATGTGGAGAAAAGGAACCCTCTGTATGTTATTGGTATAGCGAATATCAAAAACATTGTATAGCTCTTGAAAAATGTGAAAAATTGGAACTACTATGCTGGGCATGATGGTATATTCCTACAATGTCATCACTTGAGAGATGTAAGGAGAATCTGGAGTTCAGGTTCATCCTCTTGTGTCCAATAAACCAAAAAGCTACTACTATATGATTACAGCAATTTCACTTCAGCACACACATGTGAAGGAAATGGACTTAGTCACCCAGAGACACCTGTACTCTCATATTCCAAGCTACATTACTGAAATTAAGAAAGTTATGAAATTAACTTAAATATATGTCAGCATTTGAATGGGTGAAAATTTCTTGTATAGAGAAAAAAAGAAAAAGAAGAAAATATGGTCATTCCTGCAAGACAGATGAACCTGAATGATAATATATTAGGTCAAGTAAAAAAGACACCAAAATTTGAGCAATACATGATCTCTTCTGTGAATTCAATAAAGCAGAACTTCGAAAAACAAAACAAAACAAACAGAAGAGGCCTGGGTTATTGTTCATTGTGAGGGCACTTTCCGGGATTGTGGGAGGCCAGAATCCCTAGAGAATGTGCCACCACCACCACCAAGCACATTAAAATGGTGGTTACCAGAGACTGGGTATTGTTCAAGCTAAGACTTTGGTAACCATAGTATACCAAATTCCAGTTGGACTGGAAGAACAAGCACATCAGCCTTTGACTGGGTAGCCAAATCTGATATTTTCATTTAAGAGAATGATATTTACCAATAAAATGGAGCAATTGTTGATATATTCTTCATTTCAGAAGGATGTTGAAAGTATCAGGTAAATGAAAGGAGCCAGATATGAAAAATCATATTACAGGATTACATTTACATGAAATGTCTAGAAAAGGCAGAGTCTCATAAACAAATGTATTTGATGGCTCATGTTCAGGGCAAGAATAGATATTGACTGTAAGTAGATACAAGAAATTCTATCTACTGGAAAAAATACTAAAATAATATAATGACCATTTTAAGACTCAATAAAACTATTCATACAATTAAAGTGGCACTTTTAAACTCATGAACTCACAATTTGGACAATACAGTGAAAAAGTAAACCTATATCTCATACAATGATTGCATGTTTATCCAATTTTTACCCATGTCAAACTGAAGAGGTATTTTGCTTGCTGAAGCATAGCCAAATTAACTTTTAAAGAAAAGTTAGTAGTTATAATTGAGAGAATACTCATCACGGTATCATATAATGAATATAATATGCTTTAAAGCAGATGTATTTCATTTAACAATGCAATTAGATGTAACACCACAGACATTTTTCAATACTTAAAGCATATATTTTGTGTGTGATAGAAACTACTCTACAGCATACAAATGGTTAAGGAATGTGATGTAAAGTCACATCATAGGATAAAATTTCCAACTTATGTACTATCCTGTAATTGCATTTTTGGGGAGATGTATTTTTCATAAGATGAAAAATAGTTTTCATTGGATAAGATCTAGTCTCACTTGCTATGTCCTTGACAAGCACTCATACTTTGAAGCACTTACCCAGCTACTCTAAAGAAGTAAATCTGAGTATATTGAACTTTGTACCCACTATGCTACAAATAGGCATGCTTGTCATTTTCTACTGATAGTATTAATAGGTGGCATATGACTACATGTTCAGAGCAATGCTATTTTAATAATCAGTACATCCCAGAGTGCTCAGCTGGTTAATTAAAGTAAAAAATTTGCTGAAATCACCAAGTGACATTTAATTAGAACACTAATTGATATTACATTTTCTCCGCTTATCTTATATTAATAAATTCCCAACACGTTCATTTCAAGAAATAAAAGAAAAGATGAAACTTAGGACATTAACAATAATACTTTTAGTTTTTTTATCCCTCCTTCATCTATTGGCGTAATTACCATAGGTCTTTTAGAGCAAATACTGCCTTGAGTTTATGATAGTCCTATTTAATTAAATTAAACTAAATTAAGTAGGACTATAATTAATTCTTCTTAATTTGTATAATTCAACTAAGAAAACAATGTGATTTACTTTCAAAATTTTACTTTATGGGAAGTACATAGTATGTGATGTGGTGTGTGTATGCTTCCAAACTTAGCATTGTGTCTCTAATTTCAACTCTTCTAACCCTGTATGTTTTTCTGTAGGACAAGCTTACTCCATAGTTGAAACTTAAATTTGTCTTCTGGGGAGCTTCATCCTGTGATAATTAAGGGAGAACACAATTATTAAGGCAATATGTATGCCTTGTTTAGTCTACTAAACACATGACATATCATGGATTATGTTTATGGATATGCTTATAATACTTATATGGTTATGTGTATAAATATATGTCTATATTTCAGAAGACTGTAGGTAACAAACAGACAAATTAGACAATGTTGGCTACCAACAGTGAAGAGATACTAGTTTTACGATGCATGAAATACATTAGTAAACCTCAAATATTACATATCTAGAAAAGATGGAAGAATGCTTAAGGGAAGGCAAGAAAATAATTTATGTCTGTAGCAATATCCAGATAAATAAGGCAAATACTCTTGATGAAAGGGAGCAAGAATAAGTTTACATGTTGCATACATGTGTAATGTGTGAACATGAACTTTTATAACTAACAAGGCATTCAAACTTAAGGAAAAAAGTACTGAAAGGTTCCTATAGAAAAAGTAAACGCTAAAATTGCATTTCAAATATATAATATTGAATATTGATTATATGTATAGACTTTCAGTATATGCTCTTCTAATATATCAATTCCTTTTATTTATTTATTTTATTCTGACCACAGTTTCCTCTCCCTCCTCTCCTCCTAATCCCTCTGTGCACCACCCAATCACTCACACTCTCCTCCTCCATTTCTATTCAGAAAAGGGCAGGCCCCCAATGAATATCAACAGAACATGACATATCAAATTGCTGTGAGACTAAGCACCTTCTCTCATATTAAGGCTGGACAAGGAAACCCAGTTTGAGGAATAGGGTCCCAAAAGCCAGAAAAAGAATCAGAGACAGTTCCTTCTCTCACTGTAAGGACTCCCATAAGAGCACCAAGCTACACATGACTGTAACATATGTGGAGAGTGCCTATGTCAGTCCCATGAAGGCTCCCTGATTGGTAATTCATTCCTTCCTCTCCATCTTCCACAGGATTCCCCTAGTGCTGCCTAATGTTTGGTTGTGGGTCTGCATCTGTTTCCATCAGTGACTGGATGAAGCCTCTCTGATGACAATTGGGGTAGTTACCAATCTATGAGTATAGCAAAGTATTGTTAGTCATCATTACATTGACTTTTTTTTGTCAGTCGTGTTTGGTTCTATCCTAAGTTTTTATGCTGCCCATTCTCTGTGTCCTGGGGCACCAGAAGTGTCAGGTGTGAACTCACTCCAGTGGCATGGGTCTCAAGCTGGACCAGTCATTGATTGGCTGCTCCCACAATTTCTACACCACAGTATATCTTGTAGACAGCACAAATTGTAGGTCAAAGGATATGTGCCTGGGTTGGTCTCTCAATCCCTTCACTGGAATACTTGCCTGGTTATAGGAGATGGCCAGTTCAGGCTACATATCCCCTATTGCTATCTGTTTTAGATGGTGTCATCCTTGTATATTCCAGAGGGTTTACCTTGCATTAGTTTCTACCTCATCCCCAAATCCTCCCTCCCTTCCAATCACCCTTTCAGTAATATCTCTCTTCATCTCCCCGCACCTGAAACTTCATGTTCCCATACCTACCCACCCCCAGTCCACACATGAAATCTATCTTATTTCCCCTTCCCAGAGAGATCTAACTATCCACCTTGAGCTCTCCTTGTTACTTAGTTTCTCTGGGTCTGTATATTTTGGCAAGTTAATCCTTTACTTTACAGCTAAGAAGTAATATCCACTTATAAGACAGCTCATACTATCTTTGTATTTCTGGGTCTGAGTTACCTTACTCGGGATGATTTGTTCTAGTTCCATCTATTTGCTTGCAAATTTCATGATGTCATTATTTTTAACAGCTGAGTAATGCTCCATTGTGTAAATAAACCACATTTTCTTTATCCATTATTTGGTTGAGTGATATTTAGGTTGTCTCCAGTTTCTGGTTATGACAAATAAAGCTGCTATAAACATAGTTGAGCAAGTGTCCTTTTGTTATGATGGTATATGATGAGTATATGCCCGAGAGTGGTATAGCTGGGTCTTAAGGTAGATTGATTCCCAGTTTAATGAGAAACTAAAGTATTAATTTACAAAGTGTCTATGCATGTTTGCACTTCCACTAGCAATTAAGGGGTGTTCCCCTTGATTCTCATCTTCTCCAGTATGAGCTGTCACCTGTGTTTTTGATCTTAGCCATTCTGACAGGTGTAAAATGAAGTCTCAAAGTTGTTATGATTTGCATTTCCCTGATGTCTAAAGATGTTGAACATTTCCTTAAGTGTTTCTAGGCTATTGAAGATTTTTCTGTTGAGAATTCTCTGTTTAGATCTGTACCGCATTTTTAATTGGAATATTTAGTTTGTTACTGTCTAGTTTCTTGAGTTCTTTATATACTTTGGATATTAGCCCTCTGTCCAATGTGAAGGTGGTGAAGATCTTTTCCCGTTCTTGTGGGCTGCCTTTTGTCATGTTGACAGTGTGTTTTGCCTTACAGAGGCTTTTCAGTTTCATGGTTCCATTTGTTAATTGTTGATCTTAGTGATTGTTCAATTGGTGTTCTGATCAAGAACGTGTCTGCTGTGTCAGTGCTTTCCAGGCTACTTCCCACTTTCTCTTCTCCTAGGTTCTGTGTATCTGGATTTATGTTGAGGTCTTTGATCCACTTGGACTTGAGCTATGTGCAGTGTAATACATATGGATCCATTTGTATTCTTCTACATGTCAACATTAAGTTAGATGAGTACCATTTGTTGAAGATGCTTTCTTTTTATCATTGTATAATATTGGCTTCTTTATCAAAAATCAGGTGTTCATAGGTGTGTGGATTTACATCTGTGCCTTTGATTCGATTCTGTTGATCCACCTGTCTCTTTTTATGCCAATACCATGCTGCTTGTGTTACTACATGCTCTGTAGGAAAGCTTGAAATTAAGAATGGTTATACCTCTGGGAGTTCTTTTATTGTACAGAATTTTGTTCTTTTATTACACAAGATTGTTTTAGCTACCCTGGATTTGTTTGTTTTTCCACATAAAGTTTAGTATTGTTCTTTCAAAGTCTGTAACGAATTGTGTTGGAATTTTAATAGGGAATGTACTGAATCTGTGGGTTGCTTTTAGTACAATGGCCATTTTTTACTATGTTAACTCTACTGATCCATGAACATGGGAGATCGTTCCATCTTCTGTTATCTTCCCCTGTTTCTTTCTTCAAAGACAGGAAGTTCTTGTCATACTGGTCTTTCACTTATTTGGTTAGTGTTACACTAGGATATTTTATATTATTTGTGGCTATTGTAAAGGGTGTTGTTTCTCTGATGTCTTTCTCAGCCCATTTATTGTTTGCATATATGAGGGTAATGATATTTTGAATTAATTTTATCATTTGTATATAAGAGGGCTAATATTATTTTTAGCTAATCATGTATACAGTCACTTCACTGAAGGTGTTTATCAGCTGTAGGAGTAGAATTTCTGGGGTAACTTATGTATATTATCATATCATCTGAAAAATAAAGATACTTTGACTTCTTCCTTTCCAATATGTAGCCCCTTGATCTCCTTTAGTTGTCTTAATGCTCTACCTAGATCTTCACCTACTATATTGAATAGATATGGACAGAGTGGACAGCATTGTCTTGTTCTGGAATTGAGTGCAATTGCTTTAAGTTTCTCTCCATTTAATTTGATGTTGGCTGTTGGCTTGCTGTAACTTAACTTTATTATGTTTAGGTATGTCTCTTGTATTCCTGAAATATCCAGGACTTTTTTCATGAAAGGGTGTTGGATGTTGCAAAAGGCTTTTTCAATATCTAGTGCAACATTCCTGCATCTCTGGGATGAATCCTACTTGATCATGGTGGATGATCTCTTTGGTTCATTCTTAGATTTGGTTTTCCAGTATTATATTGAGTATTTTTGCATCAATGTTCACGAGGAATATTGGTCTGTATTTCTCATTGTTTGTTGAGTCTTTGTGTGGTTTGGGTATCAAGGTGACTTCAGTCTCTTAAAATGAATTTGACAATGTTCCTTCTGTTTCTATTTTGTGGAATAATTTAAGAAGTATTGCCATTAGCTTTTCTTTGACAGCCTAGTAGAATTCTGAACCAAAACCCTCTGACTCTGGGCTTTTTTAGGTTTGTAGATTTTTAATGACTTTCTATTTTTTTAGAGGTTATAAGATTATTTAAATTGTTTATCTGGTCTTGATTTAATTTTGGTAAATGGTATCTATAAAAAAATTTGTCCATTTTTTTAGATTTTCCAGTTTTGTGGAATACAGGTTTTTAAAGTATGATCTAAAGATTTTTTTTTTATTTCCTTTTGGTCTGTTGTTGTGTCCCATTTTTGTTTCTGATTTTATTAATTTGTATATTCTTTTTCTGCCTTTAAGTTAATTTGGATAAGGGTTTATCTGTCCTGTTGATTTTTCTCAAAGAAACAACTCCTTGTTTCATTGATTTTTTGTATTGTTTTCTTTGTTTCTATTTTATTGATTTAAGCCATGAGTTTGATTATTTAATGCCTTCCACTCATCTTGGGTGTGTGTAGCACAAATTGTTAGAAGGTCTTATTAATAAAAACAAACCCTGAGCCAGGTATTGAGGTATTGAAAGATCAGAGAAACAGAACCAGCCACAGTTAACTTTGCCTCACCAATTCCGCAGCTGATCTTGTTCTCTCAAACTGGAAGCCTCTATATCCTCATCCTAATGCATCTCAGCTGAACTCCTGCTCAAAAGCCTAAAAGCTTAACAGACTATAGTTCCTGGTTTTCATGTTTATATACCTTTCTGCTTCCTGCCAACACTTCCTGGGATTAAAGGCATGTGTTACCAATCCTGGCTGTTTCCAGTGTGGCTTTGAACTCACAGATATCCAGATCTCTGTCTTTGGAATGCTAGGATTAAAAGTGTGTGTGCCACCATTTTCTGGCCTCTGTCTATCTAGTGGCTGTTCTGTTCTCTGACCCCAGATAAGTTTATTAAGGTGCACAATGTATTGGGGGAACACAGTATCACCACAGGTGTGTTTGCTTCTTTTTGTTCTAGAGTGTTGAGGTGTGCTGTTAGGTTGATAGTAGGAGATCTCTCTAGTGTCTTTTTTTTAATTTTATTTTATAATTTAATTTAATTTTACATATCAGCCATGGATTCCCCCTCCCGCCTTCCCCCCAGCCCACCCCCATTCCCATTTCCTCCAGGGCAAAGACTCCCCTGAGGATTGAGTTCAACTTGGTAGATTCAGTCCAGGCAGGTCCAGTCCCCTCCTCCCAGGCCGAGCCCAGTGTCCCTGTATAAGCCCCAGGTTCCAAACAGCCAGCACATGCACTGAGGACAGGTCCTGGTCCCACTGCCTGGATGCCTCCCAAACAGATCAAGCTAATCAACTGTCTCACTTATCCAGAGGGCCTGATCCAGTTGGGGGCTCCTCAGCAATTGGTTCATAGTTCATGTGTTTCCATTCGTTTGGCTATCTGTCCCTGTGCTTTTTCCAACCTTGGTCTCAAAAATTCTCGCTCATACAAACCCTCCTCTTTCTCTCCAATTGGACTCCTGGAGCTCCACCTGGGGCCTGGCCGTGGAGCTCTGCATCTGGTTCCCTCAGTCATTGGATGAGGTTTCTAGCATGACAATTAGGGTGTTTGACCATCCTATCACCAGAGTAGGTCATTTCAGGCTGTCTCTTGACCATTGTCAGTAGTCTACTGTGGAGGTATTTTTGTGGATTTCTGTGGACCTCTCTAGCACCCTGCTTCTTCCTATTCTCATGTGGTCTCCATTTACCATGGTCTCTTATTCCTTGTTCTCCCCCTCTGTTCTTGATCCAGCTGGGATCTCCTATTCCCTCAAGCTCTCTTTCCCTTGATCCTTGCTCTTCATTACCCCCACTCACGTACAGGTTGTCCATGTAGATCTCATCCATTTCTCTGTCATTGGGTGATCCCTGTGTCTTTCCCCGGTCCTGCTCTCTAGGTAGCCTCCCCAGAGTTGTGAGTAGCAGTCCAATCATCCCTGCTTTACATCTACTATCCTCCTATGAGTGAGTACATACCATGTTTGTCTTTCTGAGTCTGGGTTACCTCACTCAGGATGATTTTTTTCTACATCCATCCATTTGCCTGCAAACCTCATGATGTCATTGTTTTTCTCTGCTGAGTAGTATTCCATTGTGTATATGCACCACATTTTATTTATCCATTCTTCAGTTGAAGGGCATCTAGGTTGTTTCCAGGTTCTGGCTATTACAAACAATGCTGATATGAACATAGCTGAGCAAGTGCCCTTGTGGTATGATTGAGCATTCCTTGGGTATATGCCCAAGAGTGGTATAGCTGGATCTTGGGGGAGATTGATTCCCAATTAAGGGGATACAAATTGGAAAGGAAGAAATCAAGCTTTCCCTATTTGCAGATGACATGATAGTATACTTGAGTGACCCCAAAGATTCAACCAACGAACTGATACAGCTTATAAACACCTTCAGCAACATAGCAGGATACAAAATCAACTCAAAAAAATCAGTAGTCCTCCTATATACAATTGACAAACAGGCTGAGAAGGAAATCAGAGATATATCACCCTTTACAATAGCCACAAATGTTATAAAATACCTTGGGGTAACACTAACCAAGCAAGTGAAGGACGTATATGACAATAACTCTCTAATGTCTTTATGAAGGCACTTAGTGCTAGAGTTTACCTCTTAGCACTGATTTTATTGTGTCCCATAAGTTTTGGTATGTTGTATATTCATTTTCATTGAATTCTAGGAAGTTTTTAATATTTTTATTTCTTTCTTCCTTGACACTATTGTCATTCAGTAGAGAGTTGTTAAGTGAGTTTGTATGTTTTTTGTTCTTTATGTTGTTGTTGAGATCCAACTTTAATCTACGGTTGCCTGATAGAATGAAGGGGGTTATTTCAATACTTTTGTATATGTTGAGACTTGCTTTATGACATATTTGGAAAATGTTCCATGAGGTTCTGAGAGTAAAGTGCATTTTTCTGTGTTTGAGTGAAATGTTTTGCAGATATGTGTTAAGATTCCTTTGTTTCATTACATTCATTAGCTCCAGTATTTCTGTTTAGTTTTTGTCTGGGTGATCTGTTCATTGGTAATAGTAAGGTATTGAAGTCTCCAACTATCCATGTGTGAGGAAAAATATGAGATTTATTCTTTAGTATTGTTTCCTTTACAAACATGGGTGCCCTTTCATTTGGGGCATAGATGTTGAGAATTGTAGTGCCATCTTGGTGTATTTTTTTCTTTGATGAGTATGAAGTTTCCTTCCCCATCTGTTTTGATTAATTTTGGTTTAAAGTCTATTTTGTTATATATTAAAATAGCCACTCCAGCTTGCTTGTGGGGGCCATTTGCTTGAAAAATCTTTTTCCAACCCATTAGTCTGAGGTAATCTCTATCTTTGATGTTGAGGTGTGCTTCTTGATGCAGCAGAAGGATGAATATTGTATTAGCATCCATTCTGTTAGTCTGTGTCTTTTTATTGAGGAATTTAGTCCATTTGTACTGAGAGATATCAATGAACTCTGACTGCTAACTCCTGTTATTTTGTTGCAGTTGTTGTTGGTTTTTGTTTATTTGTTTGTTTGTTTGGTTGGTTGGTTTTTTTTGGAGGGGGGTTATACTGGTGTGAGATTATTTATTGTCTGTGTTTTCATGAGTGTAGTTAAACTTCTGTGATGGAGTTTTCCTTCTATTACCTTCTATAAAGCTGGTTTTGCAGATAGACATGGTTTAAATTTGAGTTTATCATGGAATATTTTATTTTCTCCATCTATGGTGACCGAAAATTTTGCTGGGTATAGTAGTCTTGGCTGGTATCTGTGATCTTGTAGAGTATGCAGTACACCTGTCCAGACTGTTCTGGCTACTAGTGCCTCCATTGAGAAGTTGGGTGTGATTCTAAAGGGTCTATCTTTATATGTTATTTAGCCTTTATCTCTTGCAGATTTTTATATTCTTTTTTTGTTTTGTGTATTTAGTATTTTGATTATCATATGGTAAGGGATTTTTCTTTTCTTGTCCATCTGAGTTGATGTACCTTTATAGGCCTGTCCTTCTTTAGGTTAGCAAAATTTTCTTTTATGATTTTGTTAAAAAAAATATTTTCTCTGCCTTTGAGCTGGGAATCTTCTCCTTCTTCTATTCCTATTATTGTTAGGTTTGGTGTTTTTGTAGTGTCCCAGATTTTCCAGATAATTTGTATCAGGATTTTTTTTTTTTAGATTTAACATTTTCTTTGACCTATGTATGTATTTCTTCCATCATGTCTTCAATGCCTGAGATTCTCTCTTCCATGTCTTGTATTCTGTTGGTGATGCTTGTGACTGTAGTTTCTCTTCACTTACATAGATTCCCCATTTTCAGAATTCCCTCAGTTTGTACTTTTTTATTGCTTCTCTTTCCATTTTCAGATATTGAACAGTTTTATTTCCTTCAAATACTTGTTTTTTTTTTCTTGGATTTCTTGACATTCTTTAAGGGGTTTATTGATTTCCTCCCTTTTTTATTATTTTTCCTCAATTTCTTTATGGGATTTATTCATTTCCTCCCTAAGGACATCTATCATCTTCATAAAATTGGTTTTAAGATAATTTTCTTGTTCTTCTGCTGTGTTGGATTATTCAGGACTTGCTTATAGTGTGATAGCTGGGTTCTTGTGATAACATATTGCCCTGGGTGTCCTTGATTGTATTCTTGCATATATGTTTAAGCATCTGGATTTGGAGTGATTATAAGTCAAGTTGCTGATTTCTGGATTTTTCTTTATTGGATGAATGTTTTCTTTCTTGGTTTCTATTTCCTCATGTCTTTTGGCTGTAGTAGCCTGTGGTTGAGTAGAGGGTCTGTCCCCAAGTTCATGCTGAACTTCTGATAGCCTGAATGGCCCCTGGACCAGGAGTGGTTTGAAGTCCATATTTGGGGCTAAAATTCTGGCTATGTGCATGATCTGTGATCCAGCTAGGGGATCTCTATGTTTCAGGGTGATGGCCTGACTTCTGGTGGGGTAGAAGTATTCTGCCTAGTTTTCTGGGAGCTGGTTTAGTCTCTGAGTTTCAGGATGCTGCCCTGGCCTTTGGTGGAATAGCTATATTCTGCCAGAGGTGTGGGCTAGGATAAGGCAACAAAGACAGCAGGGGCACTTGAGGTTATGCTGGGGAAGGTAGTCTTACATGGGTTTCAGGATGCTGTCCTGGCCTTTGGTGGAGTAGGAAGCTTCAGCCTGAGGTTGGGCTGGTTTTCAAGGAACTGGCGTCTAGCATACCAGTTCTAAATTACAAATGATTGAAACAGAACTGAGGGTTAATATGATGAATATTACATGTGAAATTTTCTTAACAGTCCATACTGAAAATTGAATAATCTAAGAATAAATTTATAAAAATTATAATTCCTGTGTATACTAAAATGGAATTTGCTAACAGTATTTACTACAGGTTCAAGAAAATATACTTCTCAGTGAAACAGGAATAGGACAAAATGTCTAGACATGACAAGATATAGTTGCCTAAACCCTAAAGCCAGATTTCCAGAATTATATTAAATAGGTAAACAATAAAGGTAATGTTGTTAGTCAATAGCAAGTCAAGGATGGTGTGAAAATTCAACACGAATAATTGCTTAGCATTAATCCACAGATGTCAAACAATGCAATTTGAAAAGAAATCAGAGATAAATAGAAGGTATCTGAGTAATTTTCAAATTTTAAAACTGTAAGACCATTTGTCTTTTCTCCTCCAGAAAGCTTCATAGTAGCTTTTAACACTACAAAAGCCAGCCAGCAGGGAGAAAATTTCACAATCAGTTTGAGATTGAATTCTCTATGCTCTGCAGCCAAAGGTTGTAGTTTCTTCTGCAAAAGGGTCTTACTATGCAGTTATAACCAAGGGCCATAACAGTAGCATGTGTTGTTTTGGAGAACTCTGCTGTCTCCCTGGCCAGTAACTCATAGGTATGTATTCCATGCCTTGCAGTGCAATTTTTAGTTCTCATTACTTTTGGTAGACATATTATATACCCATTCAGGGTAGCTCCATTTGAATTCATTTTTTAAAGATGCTTTTTGAAATTAACTTACTAATTGGACAGTGTTCATAAAGTTTTTTCATTTTTCACTATCTACGCCCCCTATTCCACCACCCCAGTGCCATTACACTCCAATATTCCCCCTTCTTACAACATGACTTGTTCATGAACTTTTCCTGTGGATTAGTCTTTTGCTGTGGGATGTCCTGTATGCTGTAAATATATGTTGCTGTGATTGATTGATAAATAAAACGCTGATTGGCCAGTAGCCAGACAGGAAGGATAGTGTAGGCGGGATAAGGTGGAGGAGAATGCTGGGAGGTGGAAGGCTGAGGCAGGCAGATGCTGCCAGCTGCCATGAGGAGAAGTATGATGTAAGATACCAGTAAGCCACAAGCCACATGGCAAGGTATAGATTTATAGAAATGGACTAATTTCAGATATAAGAACAGATAACAAGCAGCCTGCCATGGCCATACAGTTTATAAGCAATATAAGTCTCTTTGTGTTTACTTGGGGGACACGAGTGGGAGAGATTTGTCCTGACCTTGGGCCAGGCAGGACCAGAAAAACTTCAGCTACAGTCTTTCCTCCACTTCTTGATTTTCTCATACTCCCATACCCTTCCTTGTTTAAACTTTTCTATTTCCAGTATTTCATCTCATTACCGGCATTTATTTCTATTGTCTTGAAACATGAATTACGTGGTAGAGTACTTGGAATATTGGTAATGTGCTTGCCATACAAGCATGGGGATGTAAGTTTGGTTCCCCACATTAAAATAACTAAGCACAGAAGTGTGTTTTCTCAATCTCAGAAATTCTTGATACTATACTGAAATTTCTGACAAAGTTCGGTTCCACAAATATACATGAATACAATAAAAGTCAGGAATATGAGAGTCTACTCTTATGATCTCTAGTGATATGTATTTGTATATCATGTGTATTTGAATTTCATCATGTTTAAATTTAAATTACCAGCATGGGAATGTCATCATCAGGCAGTTGAAAATGCATAGCAAGATTTTCTAAGAGTAGTCATGGAAATGAGTTTATTTCTGAACAAGTTCATATTAAATGTCAATATGACACAGCCTAGAAATACATGAATAGAGAGTCTCAATAACTAATTATTTTAATTAGTTTGTTTGTGTGCATGAGAGATTGTCTTAATTGATTATTGATGGAAGTGGCACCATCCGTGGGCAGGTAGCCATGGGCTTTATATGAAAGTTTGTGAGTGAACCACAGAACAAGCCAGCAAGCAACTTTCTTCATGATTCTTTCATCGAGGTTCTTGCCTGGAGTTCCTGTCCTGACTTTGCACAATGATGGATTGTATCCTGGAAATGTAAGCTAAGTAAAACCATGTCTTCACTAACTTGCTTTTTTTTTTTTTTTTGGTTTTTTCGAGACAGGGTTTCTCTGTGTAGCTTTGCGCCTTTCCTGGAACTCACTTGGGAGACCAGGCTGGCCTCGAACTCACAGAGATCCGCCTGCCTCTGCCTCCCGAGTGCTGGGATTAAAGGCGTGCGCCACCACCGCCCGGCCCACTAACTTGCTTTTGAGGGTGGTGTTCTCACAGCAATAGAAAGCAAAGTACAGTAACTTCCAGGCAATCAACAGCCAGTATTTCTAACTTGTTTAAATTATTCTACTTTATAATAGTAACAGTGGAAAAATAAAAGGTATAACTTTATCTAAAAATAAAAGGAGTACATAAAGAGTCAAAGAAAATAAAATTAGTTCAAGATATGATGAGAAACAGAAGAAGTATAGAAGACAAAGAAGAAATTTTTAGAAAGTGAGTAATTGTCTCAAAACCATTTTTAACACATAGACAAGGTTTCAGAAGTTTTTGAGATATTCCACTTGATTTCAGAGGCAATAATTTTAATAATGTCTATAAAAAACTGAACTCATAATCTCATGGATGAATATTACATGTGAAAGTTAAATAACCAGGGGTAGAGAGGTGGCTCAGCAGCTAAGAGCATTTGCTGCTCTGGGTTTGGTTCTTAGTACTCACATGATGCCATAGAAATTACTGCAACTCCAGTTCCAGAGAAGCTGATACTCTCTTCTGGCCTTCTAAGGCACTGCATGCATCTGGTACACAGGTATAGATGTAAGGAAAACATGCATACATTTAAAATAAACAAGTTTTAGAAAAGATAACCATGTATAACTTAGTTTATAATATGTGTGAATGAGGAAGAAAGAAGATAAATAAAAGTATACGTTTGGTGATGAAAAACAATGATGGGAACAATGTTCACAGTCTGCTTCTGGAGCTGGAGCAGTTATATATTTGTTGGTATAAAGGATAAAAAAAGAATGAAGAATTTGTAAATGAAATACAGAACAAACACAAGTCAAGAATTTGGGTCCCAAAAGATAGGAAATTAGGCACACACACAAACACACACACACACACACACACACACACACACACACACACATGCAGACACGCATACATGAGCACACAAACACACACACACACACACACACACACACACACACAAAGTGCACATGCACAGGATGAAAACTCCTCAAAGTTACTTCTGTTAAGAACCAGCTCTTTTTCATAGAATATAAAAGGAAGATGAAAGTAGTTGAGAGGTTCTAAGAAGAGAATATAGGAAACTGTGGGAGACTTTGGGAAGGGACTTGATACTCCTATCTTTGTTTTAGAAACAGGAAAAAAATCTAAAAACTCCCTCTTGTGAAAAATCTCCAAAGAGTCCTGCCAGCAAGCACATTTAATGATTCAATGCCTGATCTCGAGGCAGAGAAAGCTTACTCACGCTTGGAACCAAGGAAACTCAATTAATTTATAACACTGTTTAGTTCTCACCGCCCCCTGACCAGATCCATCTCTAGTTGGCTTCACAGATGCTGCGTAAATACCATCTGTAGAAGATAAGGATTTATTGAAATAACTGACGTCTTTTCAATTATGTCACTGACTGACTCATAGAACCAAAATTATAAGACACAATTTGAGCAAAGAGTCAACTAGCTGCTAACAGCCAGTAAGTTTTGGTGTAAAAGTAAAAAGAAATCAAATGAGGAAGCTCACTTTAGACCTAGAAACTTTGGTGAGGAGATTCAATCCACAAAATTAATGTGAATGTCAGGGGATACTTTGCATTGTGCCTGGCACATTGTCTAAAAAGAGAGTTTTGCATTTTTGAACTCTTGAGAATCTTCTGTGTCAGGCATGGTGGCATGGTGGTATGTGTCTGTATGTCCAGTGCTTGAGAGGTAGCCACCTGAATTTTGGCCTATACAGTGAATTTGTGCCTATCCTGGACTGCACAGTAAGACTCTGTCTTAAAAAAATCAATATAAACAATAAAACTGATACAGGCACACACTGACACACAAAAACACACCACACACAGATTTGGGGAAGCAAAGAGGATATCCAATACTAATAACATGCCTTATAAGTTAAAATAAGTGACTAAAAGTCAATGCAAAAATAAACTTGGTCTAGAGAGATGGCTCAGGGGTTAGGAGCACTTGCTTCTCTTGAAGAAGGCTCAGGTTTGGTTCTCAGCATCCACATGGTGGCTCACCACTGTCTGTATCTCCAGTTTTAAAATATCCAATGCACACTTCTAGCAAGCACATAACACATATGCATACATGCAGGAAAAATCACATACACATAAAATAAAAATACGTATATATTTTTAAAAAATAAAAAGTAAGCTTGTTCTCACTGGTATAGCAACATACACATTTCAAACTTCATATCTAAAAGGTATTGTCAGAGAACCATCACAAACTGGATGACAACTAAATATTCGCTTAATTTTTACTAGATTTGATATATATATGTGTGTATAATCTTTTTGTACACTGAAGATTTGTCACTCAGATTGGTTTAATGAAAGATGGAACAGCAAAGAGCTAGGCAGGATTTTTGGAGTAGACAGGATGCTGGGAAGAAAAAGAGCAGAGATATCAGGAGTTGTCAGCAAGGTGTAGAAGAAGCAGGAAAACAGCATGGTCAGTACAGAGTAAAGGTAGTAAAGCCATGAGGCAGAAAGTTATTTAATAGAAATGGGTTAATTTAAGTTACAAGAGCTAGTTAGAAACAAATTTAAGCTATCGGCTGAGCTTTCATAATTAATAAGAAGTCTCCATATCATGATTTGGGAGCTGTCAGAATGTACAGAAAAATCTGCCTACATATGTGTACACATTTATGGAACATAATACAATAATTGAATGCCTGTGTAGAATAGGTAAACCCATACCCTAGAATACTGATCTTTTTTCAAATAGGGGAAACTTCAGTATCTTCTAGCTATTTTGAAATTATTGGAGATTATAGTTACCATGGTATGGTAAAGGAAACAAAAACTAATTCTTTCTCCCTAGTAAGAGCACGGCTGTATAGATTATCTATATGCAAAAGAATACAACTAAGCCTTTGTTAACACAAAATAAACAACAGAAATAAATTTAAGACTTGAAACTATTAGAAAACAATAAGAAATATATTAGAAGATATTGGTATGTACAATGAAAGTTTATTTTAATATAATTGGAAAGTGTAAAAAAAATGGCAAACTTTAAAAAGAGAATAAAAGCCAAGCAGAAACAAATGTAAGCTATCATCAAGTATCATCGATGTTTTAAGTTGAAGCTTCATTAGAGGACTTGCAAGGAGTGTAAGGGTCAGTGGTATTATCTGAGGCACTCTGAATTCTTTCACCTTATGATTTTATTATATCTGCATGGATATTACTCATAAATTAACAAGTAAAATTAACATTAATGTATAAAAAGTAGTCAACTGAAAAGAAAGAGCAAGCATAAAGAGTATAAATGAGCAAATATGTGTACATGTGGAGATCAGAGGACAGCTTGTGGGAGTCAGTTGTTTCATTCTCCCATGTGGGTCCTGAAAATCAAAGTCATGTTGTCAGGCATGATGGGATCATCTTTCTTGCCGAGATACCTTCCTGGCTCTTAAGCTTCTTTTATCAGGATATATTATCACAGCAACAGAAAAAAATAATAAAGACAGACATAATCTCATCTCCATATAACACACACACACACACACACACACACACACACACACACACCAAACATATTCTTCTTTTAAGAAATAAGAATGCTTTGCAATCTTTGTCATTAGCTACACCAAAGTTGACAGTTGTTCTTCTAACAAACTACAAGCACACAAACTATAATCTTAGTGGAGAGAAGGCAAGGCCAGCTTTTCATACAATGAGACGTAAAGCAACATTAAAGGAGGCAGGAAAGAGTTGCTTTCCCAAACTCTAAATGTTCAACATGGATAAAAGTACTTTTCACACATGGAAGTTCATGAGAATAAGCACAAGCTTGAAACTCAGGATCATGTCTGCCAGTGAGAAATCTAGTATGAGACCAAGGCGTATAATGCCTTGTGATTGTCTGAATAAAAATGGCCCCCATAGGCTCATATATTTAAATGTTTAGTCACCAGGGAGTGAGAATCTTTGAAAGGGTTAGAAAGATTGGGAGGTGTGGTTGTGATGGAGGAAGTGTATCACTGGGAGTGTGCCTTTAGGTTTCAAAAGCTTATTCCAGGCCCAGTCTCTTTTCTTCCCTCCTGCCCATGCATTAAGATATAGCTCTCAGCTACTGCTCCAGTGCCTGCCTGCCTCTGTGCTTCTCACCATGATGATAATGGGCTAAACCTCTGAAACTGTAAGAAAGCCCCCAATTAAATGCTTTCTTTTATATGATTTGCCTTTGGTCATGCTGTCTTTTCACAGTGATAGAACAGTGACTATGATAGTTAATATCAAGGACTAAGGTATTGGAAGAATATGGAAGACTTTATGACTTTAGATTAGAAAAGTGGTTGAATGCTTTAAGAGATATTCCTTGGGACATTCTAGTAGGAGTGATGCAAATTACAAGGGCTCAGGTCAAGAGGTTTCAGTGGGAAAGAATATTAGTAAGTGGGCTAGAGACCATTCTTGTGACATTTTGATACAGAATGTGGTTTGCCCTTGTCCTAGAAATCTATCTGAAGCTAAAGTGAGCTGTGGGTTAATTGCTGTGGGATAATGCTTTTGTACACTGGTTTAATGGAACACTGATTGGCCAGTAGCCAGGCAGGAAGTATAGGCAGGGTAAGCAGACAAGGAGAATTCTGGGAAGAGGAAGGCTGAGTCAGGAGATACCAGCCAGCAGTCCAGGGAACAGCATGCAATGGTACACAGGTAAAGTCACGGAATACATGGCAACATATAGATGAACAGAAATGCGCTGAGTTTAAATAAAATAGCTAGTCAGTGGTAGGCCTGAGCTAATGGTCAAGCAATAAATAATATTAAGCCTCTGTGTGATTATTTATAAGCAGGCTTAGGACTGCAGGGCCCAAGCAGGATCGGAGAAACTTCTAGCTACGGTTAATGATACTGGCATATGAGATTTCAACCCAGCCTAGTATTATCTGTGTCATGACATTATTAGTGCTCACTCTTATGCAGATCTATAATGAAAAGAACCAAACTGGACAAAGTGAAATAAAAAATGTACAGGTTGAGCAGAAAAGGAGCACCAGGAAAGGTGATGTTGAAGCCTGGGTTCTTATGAGGAGGAGAGAGGGATAAGAAAATATTAGAAAGAGAGGCCTAGTTGATGAGAAGAAAGACAGAAACACAGGATGGCTTCAGGATGGCCTGGATCACTACCCAACAGCTTCTACCATTTATTCAAAAGGGGCTTTTTATAACAATGCCAAGAGATGGGGCGAAAGACCTCCCCCTTGCTAGATCAAAGCACACCACACAGCTAAGTGTAGACACTTCCAAACACCTGGTAACCACACCTGTGGTCAAATCATCCCCTTATGCACCCCTGCTGGGTAAAGCAAGCTGAGATTCTCTGACCTGGAGAAATTTAGGCCCCCATAGGAGCCAAGTCCTTTGCTCAAGGAGATAATAAAAAAGTTTAAATAAATGCCTGATTTTAAATGGAATAAAAGGAGAGATGACCTCAGGACAAGATTCACTAAGCTAAACTTCAAGCTTGTAGAAGGGAATTTCCAGATTAGACTACTAGCAATAGTGGAGAGGGTGCCTGAACTGCTTACCCCGGGAATCAAATCGGTGAACACCCTGTCATCACAGGGCCTTTCTCCAGTAACTGACGGAAGCAAATGCAGAGATCCACAGCCAAACACCAGGCTGAGCTCCAGGAGTCCAGTCAAGGAGAGAGAAGAAGGATTTCTATGAGCAAGGACATCAAGATCATGATGGGGAAACATACAGAGACAACCTAACCAAACTAATGAGAACTCATGAAATTTAAATCAACAGCTGTGGAGCCTGCATAGTACTGGACTAGACCCTCTGCATAGTGAGACAGTTGTGTAGTTTGATCTGCTTAAGGTGCCCCCTGGCAGTAGGATCAGAATCCATCCCTGGTGCATGATCAGGCTTTTTGGAGTCCATTATCTATGATGAGACACCTTGCACAGCCATGAGGCAGGGGTAGGGGCTTGGACCTGCCTCTACTAAATGTACCTCCCCATGGGAGGGCTTACCTTCTTGTAGCAGGTAATGGGGGGTATATTGGGTGGGGATACTGGAGGGGCAGAAGGAGAGAAGAGGGGGATCTTTGATTGGTATGTAAAATGAATAAAATTCTTAAAAAAACTTTAAACAATGAAGGAAACCATCAAAAAGAGAAATCTTATAAAAATGTATTTGAATGAAGGGGCCAAGTTCCAGCCCCAGCAAGCAGCAGAACTTAGTAATTTTGGCCACATGGTTTTGGATTTAGAGTCAAGAATACAAGAAATGGGTTGAGGAATCTTTCTCTGTGGCTAAGGAAAGCTGTTTAGGTCAGGCATATGTTAAGGGGGTAGCTCTGTGTGGACTCAGAGATGCCCTTGCTTGAAGCTGTGAAGGTGAAGCCTGGATTACATTGAAGAACTCAACATGTATGAGATGCCTGCATCATGAAATAGCTGCCAAGAAGAGCTGCAGCCCAGGTGTGTAACCACCCTAAAAGAGAGAAGTGTGTCACAGTAAATAAAGCTGAAATGAGCTGGAATTCTGAGGAGAGCTTTAACATCAGACACAGAGTTCAAAAGCTTGGAATCTGCCCTGCTGGTTTTAATTCTTGCTTTGGTCTGCTATTTTCTTGCTGTGCTTGTTCTTCCCTTTTGGAGTGGTGATGTATATTCTGTGGAACTGTATGTTAGAAATATATGCTTTGTTCTCTGATTTTGATTTCATGTGGGCTTACAATCACAAGAGTACTTAGAGTTACAAAAGAGACCTTGAACTTTTAAACAGTGTTGTGAATGACAGACTATGGAGAATTTTGAAGTTAGACTGCTGTGGGATGTTCTGTATTTTAAATGTGTTGCTCTGATTGGTTAATAAATAAAACACTGATTGGCCAGTAGCCAGACAAAAAGTATAGGTGGGACAAGGAAAAAAAATTTCTGAAAAGTAAAAGGCTGAGACAGAGAGACACTGCCAGCCGCTGCCATAAAAAGCAAGATATAAGGTACCGATAAGTTATGAGCCACGTGGCAACTTATAGACTAATAAATATGGATTGATTTAAGATAAAAAAAATAGATAACAAAAAGCCTGTCATGGCCATATAGTTTATAAGTAAGATAAGTCTCTGTGTGTTTACTTGGTTGGTTCTGAGCTTAATGTTCCTGATACTATGCCTTCTGCATTATGGTAGATTGTATACACTCTGGGACAACAAGCCAAAGCATCCTCTTGTCCATAGCATGCTGCTTGTCAGAGTGTTTTTATCACAGGAAGAGAAAATTGTTTGATATTTCCTTGTTGTAAGGCTGAATTTTCAGGCTCAGAACGTGTTGTGTCAGAGGGCAAAGGCTGCCTTCACTAACCCTGTTTCAGTCCTCAGCAGCACAACAGGTGTCAACAAACTTTGGAGTAGAATATTAAAGGCATCATCAGAACTTGTTTCACAATCATACCCTGCCTCCAAATTGAAACTAGTTGTGCTATATAATCCGGCAACCTCACTTCTATAAATAAATCAAAAAAGTATAATCAGTAAGTCTAAGAGATAGCTGCAATCCCATCTCAATTGCTGCCCCATTTACATTAGTCAACTTAAGTATCTGGCAAATGATTCCTGGATAGAGAAATGGTGGTAAACATATACAGTGGACTACTATGTTCTCAAGACATAGATACAAAATGAATAATACTTTACATATATCCATCTAACAGCATTATTCAAAACAGTCTTACAGACAAGAAAGGTGGCTAAGTGGGTAAAGTGCTTACTAGACAAGCATGAGGCCTTGAGTTGGGATCACCAACATCACATACAATCTGAGGACTTAAGCACATGCTGTAACCCAAGCATATGAACATAGAGACCCACAGATACAGGAATCTTACTACCAAGTCACTCAAGCTGAAATGATGAACTGCAGGTTCAATAAGAGACCCTGGTTCAAAAAAGGAGAGGGATAGAGAAACATAAATATTGTTTGCCTCTGATTTCTACATGTGTACACATGATCCAGTGCACTGGCACAATGATATGCACATGCAAAAATAGGTGTTCAATTAAAATTAAAATCATCCTAAAATGGACACAATAGTCAATAATACTCAATTGTGATTGCCAATGGGAACAATGAAGCATGAAGATGGACATAATTTAAAAAAGAAATAAAATTATTTAAATGAATTGGAACTCTAAAAATAGTGTGGAATAAAAGTCAAGCATCTTAATTAAACTTAAGTCCTATAATAGGATGTATAGTCATAACCAATAAACAATTTTAAATATCTACCAAATCTAGAAAAAGTACAATGGGTAATGATGCAGCCCATTGTAGAGTTTGTATTACATGTACTATATGTGGCATATATGCAAGCGAACTACAGTTGTATGTGCTGACAGAGATGCATCTCACAAAAACTAACAAAAGAGTAAGAAAAAAGGTAATCATGTAAATGTACTCTTAAGCCATACAAAAAGTATCACAATTTGTGATTAAATATATTTCAAAATTCTAAAGAAAGGCAACTCAATCAGTAAGACATATTTTAGGCATAGGTAACAGGTTTGAAATAAATATATTTCTCTTGATTCCATATTCACAAATATATCTTATAAGAGCATATTTTAAATGTTAGACAAAATTGTATTATATTTTCTTTGCATGTGCTGTGTTCTTTAGAAACTTCAGAAAAGGGGATAATATAAAATGGAAGAAATGAAGTTATGTGTTAGAGTAGCTCTTTTTCTTATGGATTGATTTTTTTCCAATTTTTATTATATTTATTTATTTATCTGTTTATTTTGGTGTGTCAGAGAGTGCCTGCCACACTGTGTGTGATGTCAAAAAACAATCTATGCAGTTAATTCTCTCATTCCACCTTGTGGGTTCCAGGGATCAAACTCAGGCTTGGTGCCAAGTGCATTTGCCTCCTGAGCCATCTCCTATGCCCAAGAGTGGAAGTCAATAAAGACTAATATACATAATATATTAAGAACTTTGTACATAAAAATAAGAATATTTCAAAGAACCCAATTAAAAGTAGGCATATAGACATTTCATTGAAAAGACAGTCTTGTAAGATTGCAAAATACAAAGATAATTATCTCATCATTAATCAGGAAATCAACATTACAAGAAGACTAAAATATTACCTGGCCATGTGTGGCCAGGGAGTTCTGAAAATATAAACAATTCTGAAATTTGCCTTGGTAATTAGTAATGCCAAAGAAGGCACCCTTAAATAATTCCATTTCAAATGGAACATGTACATCCAAGTGTGGTGGTATTGTATTGCCCAAAATATTGTGTACGCTAATAAACTTATCTGGGGTCAGAGAACAGGACAGCCACAATATTAAAGGTTAGGCAGTGGTAGCACACGCCTTTAATCCTAGC
>CABHPP010138239.1:4112-73167 GCA_902168425.1 Peromyscus attwateri | reverse complement strand
CAGGCGCGGCACCGCGCGCACTCGCGCTCTGGGGCGACGGGCGCGCAGGCGCGGCGGGGAGCGAGGTCGCGCAGGCGCAGACGGCGTTGGTGCGAGAAGACCTTCAGCGTTGCCTTGGTGGAGCGGGCCGGGCCCACCCTCGGGTTGTAGGTGAGGCGGCCGCTGCCACGGGCCGGGTGGGCGGAGGGCCGGCGGGCCTGACGAGCCGAGGCCGCGGAGGAGAGGCCGAGGGACGCCGGCCTAGGGCGAGGCGAGCCGGGGAAGACTCCGGCTGCCTGAACCTTGCTGGCCGCCTGAGGGCGGGAGTCGCCTCCCTGGGCCGCGACCTTCCGCCGCGCCCGGCGTGCGCACTGGCGATCTGCCCGGGGCCAGGCTGGAAGGAGGGCGGTTTCTAGAGAGGACGAGTTCTGGAACCCCAAACCTACACCCCAACCTTGCCCTCACCTCCCTCTCTGACGTGCCCAGCATCTGTCAGGCGTGCCTTGCACTCCCGACGGCCCAAGTGAGGATGCTCTTCATGCATCTTAAAAAGCAGAAACAAGGAACAAAAGAGAAGCTGTAGTATCTAGTTAGTGCCTTTTGTTTTCCTCTCGGGGTCGAATGCAGCCTTGGGGCATGGTGCATATCTGTTTTGTAGAGCTAATAGAAATGCGAGGTGGTAGCTTCACTCTTTCGAGTAATATGGAGGCTCTGTGTTTTCTCGATTTTTGCTTGATCATACCAGCAGTGCATTTCCCATCAGAATCATGGGCCCGAATAAAGGACGGTTTCGGCATCAACGAGTTCAGTTAGCCACTTGACGTTTGCAAAGGGATGATTTTGAGAAACACTCAATCAGAACGCTAAAAGCTTGTGATTAGCACTTAGACATTTTGACCATTTTAGTGTATTTTCTCCCTGATCAGTATGAAGACCTAAAACTTTAAACGTTTCTGTCTGAATATGTGAGACCTGCATTTCTATACCTCCCTCCCAGAATTATGGCAAACAATTTACATCACTACCGGAATTGTCAGATTACCCTCATAGTGGACTCTAAACCCTGTAGCATGGAGCACAATTTTATTAAAGAGTGACGCAGAACACCAACACCATCGTTTGCCTAGACTCTTTAACTTTTCCTTTTGCTTGTGCCTCAGATAGAAGAACCCGTGGCCTTATCTATGTAAGACAAGTGCCTTACTCATAAGCCACCCCCTTTCTCTTTATAATTTTTTGGGGTGTGTATGGACTTGTTTATGTGGTGTATGTACATGTTTGTGTGCACATGTCTGCATGTGGAGTCCAGTAGTTAATATTGGGTACCTTCTTTAATTGCTCTTTTAATTTTTTTTGAGAAAAGGGCTTTCCCCTGAGCTGAGAGCTCATCTAGTTTGGCTAGTTTGGCTAGGCTCGCTAACCAGTGGGCTCCAGGGTTCCTCCTGTCTCTGCCTTGTCCCTGCTCGAATGCTGTGTGGGTCCCTGGCGATTCATACTCAGTTCCTCATGCTTGTGTGACAGACACTTTGCCAACTGAGACATCTCTCCTGCCCTGACTTTATATATGATTTTTTTGGTATGTTCTTTCCTCTTAATTTTATGTCACAGTGTATGTATTTGACAGGCACAATTTTTAAATGAATTCCCGGTTAGGAAATGAGTCATGCTGAATATGGTGGCACATAACTATAATTCCAGCCTGGGCTATAAACTAAGGTCCTGTTAGTTATAGTAAAAGCCTAGCAGAAATTCAGATTAAGAGTTGGACTTAGTATAAATACATAGGTTATTTAGTTGAAGGATTTGTGAAGTGTCCATAGTTCAGGCATAGTGATGTAATTTGCAGATGTGTTCAACCTGCTGACATTGTTACCCAACTTCATATACAAAATTCATGCTCAACAACTTTGTCATCTATAAAAGTCATGCTCAAGAACCATGCAGGCAACTTACAAACAAATCAAAAACAACCCCCCCCCCTTTTTTTGATACAGTGTTTCACTGTGTAGCACCCCTGCCTTGCTTCAAACTTACAGATTGTGTCTGTCTCTGCCTTCTGAATACTGGGGTTGAAGTCGTGTGTCACCATGCCCAGCCTATGTATAATATATATATTGTGTGTGTGTGTGTGTGTGTGTGCACGCTTTTGCTTCTTCCATGTGTGATGGTCAGAGGATGACTTGGGGGAGTTCATTCTATCCACCGTGTGTGCTCTGCCGTCGAAATCAGATTGTTAGGTTTGGCGGCAAAGACCTTTACTTGTTCAGGCATCTGACAAGCCCCAAATTAGAGAACTAGTGTATTTGTGTGTGTAGATGTGTTCACACCACTGCCTGATTGTGGAGGTTGGAGGACAAAGTGTGGGAGTTGGTTCTCTCCTTCCACCATGTGGGTGTGAGGGACAGAACTCACTCAGGTCATGAGTCTTGGCAGTTAGTGCCTTAACTCCGTCTCACCAGCCCCAAATCTCATGTTTTAATGTTTACATTTTTGTAGTAGTGGGCCACATTCATTGCTATCTTTGGCTGCATGTGGCCCCCAGGTGGAACATGCCTGGAAACTGACTGGTACTCTGGAATTTTCTGGGATCATAAAATCTTGCTAATGGGCTTATTTGAGGTAGTTCCATGGTTGCTGAAGCTCAGCTTCTGAGTCTTTAACAGGGAGACAGCAGAAACTGCTTCAGGGGTTTGCTATGCAAGAGGCTGAGGGAGGGTATATTCACTGAGATTTCAGTATGAGGGTCTTAGTGGCTTTTTACAAAAGCTGGATGAATAATGAGTAGGCAAGATACAAAGTCAAAGCACCTTGGATTTTCAAAGGTTTTAATTTCAAAATTCACACCTATTTTTGCTAAGCAGGTTACTACAGATGGATTCTATTCTCTTTCTGGTTAATGGTAAAATTATAATTTTTTTAAAAGCTTTGGGAAAGACTATATTCTGGAAGATTATATTTAATTTAGTAGATTTTAAAAATATTTTTATTTATAGTGTGTGTTTGTATGTGTGTATGTCAAGTGTGTGCAGATGCTTGCTGGGGCTAGAAGAAGGTGTCGGATTCCCTAGAACTAGAGTTGTAGGTGGTTATGGGCTGCTTGACACATGCTCTTAACTGCTGAGCCACTCCAGCCTTAGTAGGTGGGTTTTTTTGTTTGTTTGTTTATTTGTTTTGGAGATAGGGTTTCTCCGTGTAGTTTTGGAGCCTGTCCTGGATCTCGATCTGTAGACCAGGCTGGCCTCAAGCTCACAGAGATCTGCCTGCCTCTGCCTCCCAAGTGCTGGGGGATTAAAAGTGCGCCGCACCAGCACCAGCACCAGCACCAGCACCACCACCACCCACCCGGTTAGTAGGTGTTGTTTGTTTGTTTTTTGAGATAGGATCGTATAGCCCAGACTGACTTTGGATTTGAAGTCCTCCTGTTCTAGTCTGTTGAGGCACCTGGTTCAGTCTCTTAAAGCCTTCTTATTTTATTTTTAAATTTTGTTTTGAGACAGGATTTCACTATGTTGTTCTTATTGGACTGGAACCCTCTGTAGACAAGGCTGGCCTCGAACTCACTGCTTTTCTCTACCTCCTGAGAGCTGAGATTAAAGGCATGTACCACCACACCCAGCTTCAAAGCATTTAAGAAATTACTTTCACTTTTTAATTTTTTTATGGTTTTATGCGTATGAATGTTTTGCCTGCATGCATGTCTGTGCACCACATGTGTGCAGTGCATGTAGAAGCCATAAAAGGGCACCATGTCCCCTGGAACTGGAGTTAAAGATGATGGGAGATGCCATGTGGATGCTGGGAATTGAACCTCTGGTCTTTGGAAAAACAGCTGAGTGTTCTTAACTGGTGAGCTATCTCCAGTCCTGGTGAAGCTTTTTTTTAGTGTGGCTATAGTTCCGGGATTGAACCTGGGTGCCTCTGTGCTAGGCAGATGTTCTACTGTTACTGATGTTCCCAGGTCTTTTTAATTTTTTATTCTTGTCTTTGACTTAGAGTTTCACTAAATTGCCCAGGCCAGCCTTGAACTCATTCTGTGGTCCAGAATGGGCCTAAACCTGTGATCCTCCTGCTTCAGCCTCCTCAGTAGCTGGGATTGCAGGCTTGAGCCATCAGGTGTCTTTTAGGAACTGAATTTCAGAGCAGCAAAATATGAAAACCTTGAAAGTTTGTAAACATTTCCCTCCCCCCCCTTTTTTTGAGACAGAGTTTCCAAAAGTTTCTTAGACTGTCCTTGAACTTGTTCTATTCTGCTTTAATAGCTGGGCTGAGATTAGAGGCATGCGCCGGTATACTTTTTTTTTTTTCCTGTGGGGTGTGGAATTGGGATTGAACCTAGGCCCCCACACCTCAACCCCAAGGATTTAATCTAATGTTTTTACATTTCCTTAAAAATTTCCCTTTGTGGTCTGGGGAATAGTTCAGTTGGTAAAGTACACAATCATGAGGATCTGAGTTTGATTTCTAAAACCCATTTGAAAAGGCCAAGCATAGTGGTGTGTGTTTGTAAACCCAGCCTTGGGGAGGTGGAGACAGGCAGAAGGACCTTGGGGCTCGGCCTAGCTTGGTAGCTCAGTTACAGACCAGTGATAGATAGACCCTGTCCGAGAAAATCATGAATGTAGCTGGGCTGTGGTGGTGCACGCCTTTAATCCCAGCACTTGGGAGGCAGAGCCAGGCAGATCTCTGTGAGTTCGAGGCCAGCCTGGTCTACAGGAGCGAGATCCAGGACAGGCACCAAAACTATACAGAGAAACCCTGTCTTGAGAAAACAAAAAACCAAACAAACAAAAATCATGAATGGCACCTGAGGAACAAGACACATGTATGTGTGCCTGCACAAATGCATACCCCACTCAAATACATACACAGAAAAGATAAACCTATAAGAACTTTGTATTTCATTTTCTTTGAAATACAATTAAAAAGAAACTCTGAATCTCATGAGGAAACTCTTATTTTCTAGTCTGAGGAGCCGAATACCTTCTTTGAATTTTGGTTACATTAGAGTATTAGTGTTAGTGATGCAAAGGAAGAAAAACGTCTTTTCAGAATGAAAGAAGAGTTAGGAGTGAATATACTAAATGGCTACTCTCTTGTCTTTATTCTTAAGATATGTGTAACACACCAACTTACTGTGACCTAGGAAAGGCTGCCAAGGATGTCTTTAACAAAGGGTATGGTAAGTATGCAATGGTACATTTTTATGTTGGGTCAGGAGTAGTGATGAGTTCTGAGGATTTAGTTACATGTTTTTACAGATCCTTAAATTTTTGCTTTGTAGGCTGGGGAATAGCTCAGTTGGTAAAGTGTGTAAGATACTCTGTTAGTAAAATAAGGGTAAGTGACCATTAATCTACATCACAAATGTGAAGAGTTATTAATAGCCTTTTATCTCTTATTCATTAGGCTCCTTTACAAACATTAAGAGCAGAGCAGTTATTATACATATACACACATGCACAAACATACCTAATATTTGTAATATGAAGTAGCATCCACCTATAATATTTATGATCATTTCACTAGTTCTGTGTATGATTAAAGTGCTTGTCGCCTCTCTGTTTTTTTTTTTTTTTTTTTTTGAGATAGGGTCTCATTGCATAGCCCTGGCTGGTTTGGAACTTGCTGTGTAGACCAGGCTGGCCTGGAATGCACAGAGATCCAGTGCTGGGATTAAAGGCGTGGGCCACCATCACCTGACCCATATAATGCTTTTTAATATACCAATTTTTAATGAAAGTGCACAGGTCATTATTTCTTTGGTAACAATATATTATATTTCTTACAAGTAGAAAATGTTTTAGGTTTTGAAATTTTAAGTTTTTAATTTTTCTGTGCTCTACACATTGATTTTTTTTCTTACTAATGTTCATTATATTTTTACCTTGCATGCACACACATACACACACGTACACATGCACGCATGTGCACACACACGTAAATATACATGTGCACATACACACACACAACAGCATAGATTTTTGAGTAATTCTAGTATGTAAAATAGTGCATTTTTAAAAAAAGGTATGGGTTTATTCATTTTTTACATTTTATACATACTTATACATTTATATATTTTAAAAGTATGAGTTTATTCATTTTTAGGGCCTTTAGAATTATACTTCTTTTGTTATAATTCAGTTTCTTTTCGAATTCTTATCTGATGAGAATACCATGTATTTTCCATTTGGGATGTATAATGTATTGCTTTCATATTTTTTAAGTTAAAAACTGGAGCAAGAGTTAAATGTTGTATATTGCTTTGTTTTTTAATGTTTCTAGGGTTTGGCATGGTCAAAATAGATCTGAGAACCAAGTCTTGTAGTGGAGTGGTGAGTACCTAATATATTTCTCATAGGTAAAGCATGCTAATTTAAGGGAACTGATTGTAAAATAATTGTTTACTGTTGTGTAAAAGAGCATCCTCTTGGCACAGTTGTATGCCCTGCAGCTTTGCCCTTCTCCGAGTTCATTGAGCCTGTGAAGCCTATAGATAATTAGGTTAACTTTGGCAGGGGATTCTTTGTGTGTCTTCATTAGAGTATCAGGTACCCTACCCTTAGGTGAAACAGAGTGTGTATTTTTGACTTCTATCATATTTATACTATCATATTTATACTTTCATAAATATGTATGAGTACTGAAACCAATGGGTCATACAAGTTTTATTTATTTTCTCAAAATAAATTAATTTTAATCTGTGTTTTCATTATGGATTTATGCAAAATATAGAAATATAATGTATTTTTATATATGTGCATATATGAGATTATTTTATGTTTTTAGAAGTGAATTAATTTATTTTATGTGTGTGGGCATTTTGCCTGCATGTATGTCTGCACCACATATGTGCCTGGTGCCCAAGGAAGCCAGAAGAAGGAGTCAGATCCCTTGGGACTGGAGTTACAGACAGTTGTGAGTCACCTTGTGGGTGCTGGGAATCAAACCATAGTCCACTGGAAGAGCAGCCAGTGCTCTTAGCCACCGAGCCATCTCTCCAGCTTCTATTTTTTGTTTTTTGGGTTTTTTGGGGGTTTTTTTGGTTTTTCGAGACAGGGTTTCTCTGTGTAGTTTTGGTGCCTGTCCTGGAACTCACTCTGTAGCCCAGGCTGGCCTCGAACTCACAGAGATCCACCTGGCTCTGCCTCCCGAGTGCTGGGATTAAAGGCGTGCGCCACCACCGCTGCCACCGCCGCCGCCGCCACCGCCACCACCGCCACCGCCACCACCGCCACCACCACCACCACCACCATCACCACCACCCAGCTCAATCTTTTTTATTGGAAGTCAAGATGTTGACATACTTTATAAAATGTCATTAACCAGACATTCAATAAATCTCAGCAAATAGATTAACTTTTTTTCTTCTGGTACTGCATATTGAACCTAGGGTCTCATGCATGCAAGGAAAGTACTCTACCAATGAGTTACATCCCTAGACCCCCTTTTTCTATTTTTATTTATTTATTTATTTATTTATTTGTTTATTTGTTTATTTATTTATTTATTTATTTTTTGAGCAGGGTCTTACTAAGTACCAGTATTGTCCTTGAACACACCTTGTGTCCCAGACAGGCCTTGAACTTTCAATCCTCCTCCCTCAGCCTTCTAGGTGACAGATGGCAGACCTGTGCCACTGAGCCTAGTGGGTTCTTTTTCTTTTCTTCCTTTTTTTTTTTTTTTTTTTTTTGGTGCTGGGTACCCAGGGCCTTGTGCATGCTAGCCAAGCTCTACAACATTGACTATCACCCAGGTGAACTTTTAATTCACCTTATTCTCTGATTTCGTTTTACAGGCTACATCTTTAATTGGTGCATGCTTATTCAAACCCATGCAGGTTTTATTTATGTATGTAATTGTTTAATTAGAAGGATGAAAGGTGTGTGCAGTTCGTATGATATTTTGCATTGAACTCTGCACAACTGTGGTTTGTCCTGTCACTTTCCCTGGGTTTCTTGGTCATGAATGAATGAATGAATGAATGTATGTATGACCTGCCTTGCTAAGGAGGCTAGTGTGCATCTGGTTCTGTTGACATAGAGTTTTCAGAAGTTCGGATTGCATTGGAAAAGTTAACTATACCTTTCTCTCCCTCTTCCATGCTGCTGCGGTGGCGATGTGCATCAGATGGTGAGAAAGAGCCTTGTGTGCTTGCTCTGTGGCTGCTTTTGTCTCATTTAGGATGCAGTTCATTCTCTTTGTGCATTTCTCAGGTTCTGTCTTACAGTGACCTTTCTCTGTGTTGCTTACTAGCATTAAATGCATAGCTGAAGATGCTATTTTCGTGTTGTGAATGGATTTTATACTCACTTGACTGAACTGTCAAATTAGACCCAAACTGAGGCAGTGTCTGGACTTCAGCTTAGAACGGTTGTAGCTTCCCTTTGAATTTGTGTTTCTGGTCCTTTAGATTCTTCATAGAGAGAGCTTCAGACTAAGAGATGGAAGGAAGATGTGAAATGATGCCAAGATATTTACATTTGCTCTATTTGTCATTATTGAAAAGTAAATGTAAAAATTACAGTATGAGACAGTTAGATTTATTATTAAAAGCAACTTAAGGAATTAACATGGCTTATGTTATATTGTTTTTAAGGCCTTGCCCTAAGTGGTCATAGTTTTCATTTTGGAAACTTTCTGTGTAGTGCTAATAAACATCATAGCTTCCCAGTAGTTTCTTCTGTCTAGATCTTGAGTTAGGGCTAAAGGGAGGATTCATGTTGTCAACAGTGAAACAGAACTGTTTACGAAGGGTAACCTTTCACTGCCGCTGGCTAGATTTCAGAAATACTCCTTGAAACAGGATCAGGCAGTAAGTTTCTTTCTTGACAGTCACAGATTATCAGTGACAGCTATTGACCATTTGCTTACCCCTAGAAGAAGGTCTTTTCCTAATTGCTTGCTAATATGGTGGAAAGGACATTTAAGTTGGGAGGAGATATACTTATGGCATTCATAGTGATTATTTTGTACTTTAGCGGGTAGGCCAGGTGGAGAGGTAGGAAAGGGTATTTTAAATTCTGTTTTGCTGTGAAAATGGATAGATAATTTTGATGTTGTTTGAAAGAGTTTAGGGTGAAAGTTTTACAGATATAGTTTTGTAGCTGAAGTATTCATATTTCACAACATGTAAATATACATAATGCTGTGTCAGCATGTAGTTGAAAATGATCAAGTTTATTTTAAACATATTTTTTTCTTTTGCAGTGCTGGAATGGAACCCAGGGCCTTGAGCACACTAGGCAAGCACTTTACCATTAAGCTACTTCACAAGACCATGGAAATACCTTTCTAAAAAACAGTAGTTGGGGCTGGAGAGATGGCTTGGCAGTTAAAAGCACCTGCTGTCCTTGCAGAGGGCCCAGGTTTGGTTCCTTATACCCACATGCAGTACACAACTGCCTGTAACTTTAGTTCCAGTGAATCCAATTCCCTTTCTGGTCTTGATGAGCACCAGGCATGCACATAGTACACATACATACATGTAGGCACTCATATATACACATAAAGGAAAAATAAGTCATAGATAAAACAATAGATTGAGGTTTAGTGATAGAGATGTGGGCAGGACCTTGGGTTCCATTTCCAGCACCCCCTCCCTACCCCCACCAAGCACCCCATTCCCAGCACCCGCTCCTCACCCTCACCCCCGCACCCCCTCCTTACCTCAACATCCCAGTCACAAAATACTAAACTGTTGACTATAAACAGAGAATGTGGGAGGTATTGTTTGTAGATTTTTAAGCACCTTTAAATTTACTGTTTGACAAGTATTATAGAGAATTGATAGTCATCTTAGGCCATGAAAGTGAAATTCGTCAAAATTCAGTATTTTTGCCTTTTTAATAAAGGCATTTATTTCTAGCAGAGATATTTTTCTTTTAAAGTTAAGAATTTAATATGGCCATTAAAAAGGAATGTATGGAATAGTAAATATCAATAAGAAGGGAGGAATAATCTAAAGTGCTAAACCTGGTTAGAAACAGAAAGAAAGCAGGAGGTACATTGTTGAAGGGTAGGGTTGTGGTAAAAAAGAAATTATAGTGGTTTCTAATGCACTGAACACTGTTTTCTGAAATGAATGGTTTCTGTTTGGTGAGATAATCTTAAAATAATTATTTTCTCTTGTTTACCAGGAATTTTCTACTTCAGGTCATGCTTATACTGATACAGGGAAAGCATCAGGCAACCTAGAGACCAAGTATAAGGTCTGTGACTACGGACTCACCTTCACCCAAAAGTGGAATACAGACAATACTCTTGGGACAGAAATCTCTTGGGAGAATAAGGTGAGAAAAAGCAGTAGGCATTATTTGTGGGTTTGATATCTCTTTCATATCAAAGGAGCATAACTGGGACTGAGGAGATGGCTTAGCTGTTAAGAGCACCGACTGCTCTTCCACAGACCTGAGCTCGGGTCCCAGAGTCTTGTCAGGTGGCTCACAACCACCTGTAACTCCAGCTTCAGGGGATCTAATACCTCCGGCCCACAAGCCCTGCACCCATGTGTATATACTCCCACATAAGCACACACAAATACACATGATTAAAAATAATAAAATCTTTTAAAAATTGGACAAACTCCAAATATAATCTGAGTGGGATTTTTGCAAGGTCTACCATATTTTCTCCTTTTTATTTCTTTTCTTGGCGTGTTTTAACATTTCTGGAAATGCACACTGCATCTTTGTTCTGATTAGTGAATTGTGTCACACAGTAATCCTCTCCTAAGTAGGACAGACTCTCTTGGTAATTCAGTTTACTTTTGTAATCTTTGCAAAATTAGCTGCCCAGGAATGTTGCTAAATTTTTTAAATGTTTTCAAGGTGAAAACCAAGTAGCTGATTTTTGTTAGATACTCACTGTGTACAGGGCACTACATTTTTCTTTTGGAGAATGGATCTCATGTAATCTAAGCTGGCCTCAAAACTTTCTTTGTAGCTGAGGTTGACCTTGAACTCCTGATTTTCCTGCCTGTGCAGGAATTACAAGCGTGTGCCCCATTCCCAGCTGGGTTCTCAAGGTACATCTGTGTGTATTGGCACATATAAAGAGATACAGCTAAAGAAGTTGGTTTGTTAAGTGTCAGGTTATCTTATAGTTATTTCAAGAGAATAGCAAGATTATTTTGTTACATTGGAGTAATTCTTTTTTGACAATAATTTATGTTATTTAATGTATCAGGATTTGTCCTATACATTTTAACCTTTTAAAATTTTTTTTTTTTTTTTTTTTGAGATAGGGTTTCTCTGCATAGCCCTGGCTGTCCTGGAACTAGCTTTGTAGACCAGGCTGGTCTCAAACTCACAGAGATCCACCTGCCTCTGTCTCCCATGTGCTGGGATTAAAGGCATGTGTCACAATGCCTAGCACCTTTTTAAAATGTTTGAGATGGGGTCCTCATTATGTCATTCCGGCTTGTTGTAAACTTTTGGGCTTAAGGTGTTCTGCCTCAGCCTCCTGAGTAGCTTAGATTATAGGAACATGCTACCATAACCAGCTTAATTTATATTTTGAGAAGGGAACCAGAAGGAGGGGAGGGCTTGAAGGGAGGAAGTTAAGGGGATGAAGAAAGATAGGACATAAAAGCCGGAGAGTGGTAGTGCATGCCTTTAATCCCAGCACTGTGGGTGGGGAGGGGCAGGTGGATCTCTGAGTTCAAGACTGACCTAGTCTACAGAGGGAGTCCCAGGACAGCCAAGGGCTACACAGAGAAGCCCTGTCTTGGAAAAAAGGAAGAAAGAAAAGGTGGGGGAGGTAATTTATTATATAATTTACTATCTGGCTTTCTTTAATGACTTCATTATTAGAGAGAAAGTGGGAGGAAGCTTTAGAATTGGCTTTTTTTAGTTAAAGAATAGAAAATTAATTGTTAATTGACACATTTTTGTTTTACAGTTGGCGGAAGGGTTGAAACTGACTCTTGATACCATATTTGTACCAAACACAGGGTAATTATCCAAACCCATTTTTCTTCTGATTTCTTTTTGAAGGCCTAGAGCTTTAGCATTGGAAATGTAAAATGGAAACTGTAGGGGCGGGGAGAAACGGGGAACTTGTTTTAGCAATGCTAGAATACTTTTGCATGTCTTTAAAGAAAGAGCTCCTCAAGGCAGCATAACATTGTCAGTAAAGAAGTTTAAACAGGCACATCTAGCTTGGGAATTGGAAGGTCTGAGACCATAGTTCTATCTGTTGAAAAACTAATGGGTATGGCAAGAGTGTAATCTACTGATTGTAAGGGACCAGGGTGAGAGGTTGTGCTGCTAACTTAATTTCTGAGCCTGGGAAGTCCTCTAGGCTTGGTCTGCTTCCCCATTATGTCACTTATCTGTTCAACCTGGTTTCTGCTATCTGAAGGCAGAGGTGCTAGATAAATGCAAAGAGGAATTTGTTCTTAGACATACAATGGGTCTGTCCTTTCTTCACATGCTTTAATTATTTTTAGAACAGATATTCTCTTAAAAGCCTTGTGAGGACTATTTGGAACTAATAGACAAAGGTTATTTAGAACTAATTCTGAATATTCAGCATTGTTATTGAAAATATATTTCTGCTGGATATGTTGGTACACACTTTTAGTCCCAGCATTCTGGAGACAGGCAGGTGGATCTCCGCAAGTTCCAGGATAACCGGGGCTACTTATTGAGACCTTGTCTACAACAAATAAGTGTATTTTAATAGAAATACTACTAGTGGGTTAGTAATGTGTTTTGATGTTACTTTTGTAACTTGAAAATATTTAAAGATACTTTATTTCTCGTGTGTCTCTGTGTATATTTATATATATAAATTTGTATATATATTTATATGTATCTTCAGATTATTGTTTTGGCAGTGAAATATTTTACTACTTATAGACTTATGGACTTTTTTTGACACAGTTGTATATATCTATGGGGCAATATGTAATGTTTGAATATGTGTTTACATTAATCAACTAGGGTAAGTGTATCTCATTAAGCATCTATCATTTCTTTGAGTCAAAAGCAAATTTAAAACCCTTGCATTGTTTTTGAAATATATAGTACTTTATGCATAGTGACCCTGCTGTGCAGCAGAACATCAAAACAATTTTCATGTCTGTTAACTCTCTAGTGATTTATTCATGCCTTTATGAGATTAATCATAAAATACTTTTATTATTTCAACTCATGGTGAGGAATACATAATGACATAACATTTCTTTGTTTTATTTTATTTATTTTTTTTCTTTTTTGAGCAGAGTTTCTTTGTGTAGCCCTGGCTCTCCTGGAATTCAACAGAGATTCACCTGTCTCTATTTCCCAGGTGCCAGTATTAAAGGAGTGTACCATCATAACTGTTGACATGTAGTTTAATCCTAACAGAGTTGTATTTGTAGAGCTAAGTCATTTGAAACATTTTTCCATATATTATGTCATCCAAGAAAACAGTATTTACCTTTAGAGAAGGTCTTATATTACAATTCACTGGAAATAGTAGACTCACATTGTTTTCATTGTATTGTTTGTTTTTACAGAAAGAAGAGCGGGAAATTAAAGGCCTCATTTAAACGTGATTGTTTTAGTATTGGCAGTAACATTGATATAGATTTTTCTGGACCGACCATCTATGGCTGGGCCGTGTTGGCCTTTGAAGGTTGGCTTGCTGGCTATCAGATGAGTTTTGACACAGCCAAATCCAAATTGTCTCAGAATAATTTTGCTCTTGGTTACAAGGCTGCAGACTTCCAACTGCATACTCATGTGTGAGTGTTTATAATTGTCTTTAGTGCAAGTGCTGTTCCCCTGAGAGGTAGTAGCTGTTCCATGATAAGAAGATTAAAGTGATTAGAGTTAAAATTGCTTGGTGGATCCCAGTCCTGCTGTACATTTTCATAGTTAGCAGTGCATTCATTGTTAGGAAGTTCATGGACTGAGTGCATCGTGATGTGCTGCTCTTAGTTGTTGCTGTCGGCTTTTACCTCAAACTTTGGGATGTTTTAGAATCTGTAAAAGAACCACTGAATGGGGACAGCCCAGAGCATATATACACTTCACTGTTACTTTTCACTTATTTTGACTGTATCTGGAAGCAGATGTTTGGAACACTTAAGAACAATCACCAAATAATTTGAGTGTCCTGGAACTTCTTTGGTAATTCTTTGTGGAGATTTTCATGCATCTTTGGTTAAAACCTAGTTACTCCCTCCACTGCATTCAGAAATAATAGGGATCTCAGAATAATCCTGGATTTCAGTGTTGGCTGAATCAGCCTGAACTTGACTTATAATATATTTAGTTTTTTGGTGTTTTAAGACAGGATCTCATGTAGATCAGCCTAACCTCAAACTCACTAAGTAGCATTGGCTGACCTTAAACTCCTGATCTGCTAGTACCTTCCAGTGCTGGGATTATAGGCAGGATTGAGCTGTGTGTTTCTGAGGTATTGCTCTTCGTGGGATACTCTAATATAGACAATGGTATCAGAACACTGTTATTAGGAAACCATGGTATACTTCAAAGAGCCATGGGTTTCTATCTGGAGCAGTGCTCCTGGGTGTTGTGTGGAAAGTGTTTTCTCACTCTGTGGGTAACAGGTTGTAAAAGCTAGTATTGTCTTTATTCCTATAGTTTTACCTCTCTTTCCACAGTCTTTATGGACCTAAAGCCTATAAAAGAGAGGTTATAGGTTATAGTTTCTAAATTCCATAAAAGATACCTATAGACTATATACTTACCTGAGGTATCTGCCTTTGAACATAGGTGAATTGTGTCTTAAGAAATTTATATTATGTAGAAGAGTCAAGTAAACGAATCAGGTGCTACTGTGCTTTAATTAGGCTCTTAGATATTTTATAGGTTGGTTTTATTTCTTGTTTAATAGTCATTTGTACTAGAATTTTGCTAGACTCCAAAGTTGCACGGTTGAATCTATGTTTAGATAGTTGTAGAATTTGTTCCATGTCTTAACAGTCAATGATTCAAACTTTATGTTTTGGTTTGTTTGTTTGTTTGTTTTACACCGTGAAAACAGGAATGACGGTACTGAATTTGGAGGCTCTATCTATCAGAAAGTGAATGAGAAGATTGAAACGTCAATAAACCTGGCATGGACAGCTGGCAGCAACAACACTCGTTTTGGCATCGCTGCTAAATATAAGCTGGATTGTAAAACTTCTCTATCTGTAAGAATGTGCTGCTGGATTGGCTCCCAGCTGTAAACGTGTGCTGTAGTGCCGTTACAGTTTGCATGTTCTTTATTAACCTCATGACCTCACTCATGTACTGGAAAGGTCATTATGTCTAAGGCAGGAAATGGGGGTTCTAGTACTAATTTCTCCCCTGTTGGCTGTTGTCGGACCTTTAGCCTCAATATATTCTTAGTTGAGCTCTGCATATCAGGCTTTACATGTATTATCCCATGTAATTCTCCTCACTGTTCTGTGTGGTGAAGAGAGATAGTCTCATCCCTGTTTTACAGAAAACCTGGAAACTGGGTCAGTGTCACAGTAGGCAGTAGTGTCAAAATACGAATTCAGACCTGGTTTTATGACAGCAGAGTTCATGCTGTAATCACTGGCAGAGGTTGGGAATTGGCATCTTCAAGGATTCAGTACAGGCCAGGCATGGTGCTGCATGCCTTTAATTCCAGCACTTGGGAGGCAGAGGCTGGCAGATCTCTCTGAGTTCAAAGATAGTCTGGTTTACATAGTTCCAGGGTAGTCAGGGCTACTTAGTGAGACTCTCAGAACAACAAAATTCAGTACATAGAGATGCTTGGTCACAATGTACTTGAAAATCTGTTTAAGAACTTTAAAACATACATTCTCATATTACCCACAATTCCTATCAGTCCTATTGACTTCTTAAAAAATTATCTTTATTTTTTTTCAGTTTTAATAATTCTAGATTAAGCTCCAGTGTGCTTTTACCTTTAGAAACCTTGTGCATGAAGCAGTTTTTGCATTGGGATGATGTGAAGTTGTTTTCTAATTGCTTTTACTTTCTTCTCTTAATCGTAGGCCAAAGTAAATAATGCCAGTTTAATTGGACTGGGTTATACGCAGACCCTCCGACCAGGTATGTAAAAAAGAATGAATTAGTGGAGGGTCAGAGTAGAAAGTTACAAAAAGAAAATGAATACAAAAAGAGAAACTTAGATAATCCCCGTGGTTGATCAGGCCTCTGTAATCGCTAGTCACGCAGGTGAAGGGAAGAGGAACAAGTGCTTCTGGTGTACACTTCTAACTATGCTTTCGTCACAACCTTTGAAGTTGGCTCGTCCCTCATTCTTCTTCTTTTTAAATTGGTGTTTTGTCTGTATGTGTGTCTGTGTGAGGGTGTTGAATCCTGGAGTTACAGACAGTTGTGAGCTGCCATGTGGGTGCTGGGAATCGAACCTGGGTCCTCTGAAAGAGTAGTCAGTGCTCTTAACCACTGAGCCATCTCTCCAGGTTCTCCACTCCCCACCCTCACTCCCCATTATTCTTAATCTTGAACTCCAGATAGTTTTTCTTCCTTGGGCTCTGCTCAGCACAGTTAAACAGACTAGACAAGCTGTGCCAGTATAGTATAGCTTAGGCCTACCCATACTCCATGCCATTGACTCAGATCCATTATTTCTAGAATATTTAAGTCCAAGTACCATTCTGACTGCAAATAATGTGGTAATTTCTTCTTCCTAGGAGTCAAACTGACCCTGTCAGCTTTAATAGATGGAAAGAACTTCAATGCAGGAGGTCACAAGGTTGGATTGGGATTTGAACTGGAAGCTTAATGTGGTTTTGAGTAGAACATCATTTATCCCTGGAAGTGAAGAGAAGTGAACCCACTATGTTTTGGCCTTAAAATTCTGTGAAATTTCAAAAGTGTGAACTTTTTATTCTTCCAAAGAATTGTAATCCTTCCCACACTGAAGTCTAGAGATTACAAATCCATCCTAAGAGAGGTCCTTGAAGGCATGCCTGGAGATTGTCATGTTTGTGCCACATTTCAGTTGAGTTCTGCAGTGTTAATTTAAATATGTTCCTCAGCAACAACGTAGTGTCATGTTAAAGAAAAGGATCTGACTCCCCAGTTTGTACATCACGTCCTGCATGTCCCACTCCACTTTTCCATGACCTTTGGTTCTAGCGATCTCTGCTGTAGTGAAGTCTTTGGTTTTGCATCAGAGTGAAATAAACCCATCACATTTGGAACATAGTTGCTCTCTGATTTATTAGTACTGGCCGATTGGTTTTCGAAAGTGGAGTCGAGTCTGAAGTGGTGTGTTTAAAACATGTGCTGTCGCCCCTCCCTCTGACTCCAGTTCTCACTCCACCCCGAGGGACGGAGCAGGGTTTTGTTCTGCTGTGGAGGAGCGCAGCTGTCGGAATGAGCTTCCTGGTGTATCATGTCAGAGTGTCCTGAAGCTGCTGAGGTGAAGAGATGGGCAGAGGGAAGGAAATGGAGAGGGGGGACTGCCGTGGGAAGGGGATACCCGACGCCTCCAGGGCTTCAGGAAGAAATGGTTGTGAGTACTCGGTCTGAAAACACAACTGAAGGAGTTAGCAGTTTAGGAAAGATACGGATGGACGTAATACTCTAGGGCAGACCCCTTCTTGTAGTGCACAGTAATGTATGCTGGTTACGACAGTTGTAGACAGCTTAGAGTCAGGTTAAAGGTGGAAATCCCCATTCCTCCTAGGACTTCCTTTCAGTACTGCTGGCACTTTGATGTATATTCCTGTAGATGCTAGCATTTTAAGAGATCTCGTTGGGGTCCATTTATAGAAGGTTAATAAAGTGCTTATCTCCTTTTAGAATACTTTATTTTTTATAATATTTTTTCTTTTTAAAAATTAAAATTTATTTATTGTTCTAGTCTATTGCTGTGACAAAACACCTTGATCAAGGCAACTCCTAAAAGAAAGCTTAGGTCTCAGAGGTTCAGAGGCCGTGATGGTAGAGCAAAGGCGTGGTTGCAGGAACAGCCTAGAGCACATCTTGCAAGTAAGAGACAGAGAGACATACTGAGAATTTGAAATCTCAAAGCCCACTCCCAGTGACACTTAGTCCTTCCCAAACAGTTCAGCAAGCTGGGGACCAAGTATTCAAACAGGAGCCTAGGGGGGCCATTCTCATCCAAACGACCACGGTCACTTTGTGTTGTGGGCGCACAAGTGTGCTACAGTATGTATTTTGAGGTCAAAGGACAACTTGTGAGAGTTAGTTTTCTTTCCACCAAGTCGGTCTTGGAGATCAAACTCTGGTCATCAGGCTTGGTGGCAGACACCTTTACCCACCGAACCTTTTCCTTGGCCTTGGAGTACATGTCTAAATTTAACATGTTATCCCTCTTCCTGTTTATTTATATTTCTGCCAATGTTTGAATGCCCATTTCCCTACATCCTCGGTAACACTCCATATTGCAGATTTTACTTATTGGTCTAATTTTTTTATGTTCATGAGTTACTATGAATATGACTTATTTAACAGTTTTGTGTTGTATTTGGTTTTGCATTATGTCCAGTGCAACATTGAATGTCATTCCTTTTTTTCTGGATATTTCCACAGTAGCATTGCCGTGTAGAACCTTCCATAATGATGAATGTGGTTTCTTTCTATACTAGCTACATATGGCTGTTAAGCACTTTTAGTATAAGGACAACTAAACAACTGAATTTGAAATTTAATTTTAATTAATTTGTTTAAATGATTACATGTAGTTAGTGGCTGTTGAGTTGAACAGCATAGTTCTGTAAGGTTTCTAGAAGTGACATGAGCTACAGGGCCTAGGCATTTAATAGGTAGCACAGCCAGGTGGTGGTGGTGCACACTATTAATCCCAGTACTCAGGAGGCAGAGGCAGATCTCTGAGTTCGAGGCCAGCCTGCTCTACAGAGCAAGTTCTAGGACAGCCAAGGATATACAGAGAAAGCCTGTCTCGAAAAACCAAAAACAAACATACATTAATTAATTAATTTAAAAAAAGGGTAGCACAAATTTACCCTTCAAATATTTGGTATCAATTTTATTTCTATCAGTAGTGCTTGTCCACCCCCTTACATCCACATTGACACTGTTGCCACACTTTCAAAATGTACCCATTAGGATTCCTTGCTGTTTCTAATTGGTCTATCTTAAAACAACTAGACATATTTGTGTGGTAGAATATTATTTTAAGGTGTGTTACTTTTGTTTGTTTATGTTGCATTTGTACAACTCTGTGAAGCTGTGTTACTGTGCCTGTCTAAAACACCTGATGGTCTAATAAAGAGCTGAAAGGCCAATAGTGAGGCAGGAGAAAGGATAGGCAGGGCTGGCAGGCAGAGAGAATAGACAGGAGGAAAAATAAAGGAACGAGAGAGAAAGGAAGAGGACATCAGGGGCCAGCCACTCAGCTACACAGCAAGCCATGGAGTAATAGTAAGATTTACAGAAGTAAGAGCACAGGAAAAGCCTAGAGTCAAAAGGTAGACGAGATAAGTTAAGGAAAGCTGGCAAAAAACAAGCCAAGCTAAGGCCAGACATTTATAATTAAGAATAAGCCTCTCTGAGTGATTTATATGGGAGCTGGGTGGCGGGCCCCCCAAAGAGAAAAAGTGAAAACAAACAACATATTTAAAAATTCCCAGTGTAAGATAGTACTTAACACTAACAAAGTCTGTCTTAAAGCTGCCAGACTTTACCAAAGTTATGGGTAATTAGGTCCACAAAGCCCAGAAAATACCCACAGTAGCTATCATATGATACAATTTTATTTTCTTGCATATTATCTTTGTGGATTGGACCACTATTACAAGAGATAAAGTAAAACAGTAGAGGAGGCAAACCATAGACAGTGGATGCCAGGGTATCTCATCCTCATTGGAAAGTGTGAGTGGACAGGATGCTTGGGCCCGCTGTATCACGGTGTGAGTGGACGGGATGCTTGGGCCCGCTGTATCACGGTGTGAGTGGAGTTAGAAGCCATACATGTTCGGAGCAATCACAGCGTGCCTGAGGACTGTTGTTCAAGGCGATTCTTCAGTCTGGTGTGGATAAGAGTGTAAGGGGGTAGAAACACAGGGCTGGAGCAGCATTCAGCCTGGCAGGAAGAACCAATGAGCTACACCTGCTTATTTCTTAGTTATTTTATCTGTTCAAGTTGGTTGCATTCATGCCTTCAATTTAAGTAGAGAAAGCAATTTCTACATAATTGTATTTTTCCTTTATGTTGTTTCTTTTAAATTATTGATAGTGCAGAGCCAAGGAGCCAAATTTTAGGTATTGATAAGGTAATCCAAATACAGATGTGGGAAGTGTAATTTCAGCCTTTGTTCAGTGATTTTGTGGCATTGTGGTTGGCTGGACTGTATGCCGAGAAGAAAACCCTCATCACAAGGTTGTGTAGACAGGGAGCACATGGGTTCACATACTAGTACCTTCCTGGTCAGTTGATATGACCCATTTAAACCTCACAGTGATAACTGTAATCATCTCAGATTCCTGTAGTCAGAAGAGCCAGGGGAAGCATCCCAGGGAGATCTGTTGGTATGGCTTCTGCCTTTCCTGCTCTGGTGCAGCATAGGCTCTTGGGCACTGCTTCCAGTGCCACGTGACACCTTCTCTCCATGCCGTCACGGCACAGCCATGCAAGTCCTGGGGCCACTATTTATTTAACTTTGTGTTTACAGAGATTCATTCAGGACATGGCTAGGGTTGGCAGGCTTTACTTTTGTGTCTTCCTCTCAAGAAGACTTATTTCTCGATTTTACCACAGCTTGTGAATCTGGCGCGTGGGAGCAGAAATTCCCCCTTTCTAGTGTGCATGCATTTATCGGCAGTGCCTCTTTGAGTCAGTGTTTCTGCCTTGAGGAATCACCAAAGATGCACAAAGCTTCCAGGGGAGGTTTCTGTATAGATGTGTCTACACTACATGTGTGCCTGGTGCCCACAGAGGTTGGAAGAGGGATTAGATCCCCTGGAACTGGAGTTGCAGATGGTTGTGAGGTGCCTTGTGGCTGCCTGTCTTCACCTAAGAACTCTGCTTGAACTCTCCAGACCTTTGTTTCAAAGTGCCTGGCAGAACTCTCTCCTTGGATATTGAGCAGGCACTAACAGTTACCATTTCCCAAACTGAATCCTTGCCTTCTATATCCATGTAGTGCTTGGAGTTTGGGTCACATTTCTGCCTTTTTGCAAACTTTTCTGACCTCACCCACGCACTGGTCAGCTTCCCCCCGGAGCTCCTGCTCGGATGAAAAATAGCCTTGCATTTTCTTTCCAAAGCCTCTTGGTCTCTAGAGGGCTTTGTCTTTCTACCTTCAGTGGCCAAGTCATTGACTCGGCACTTGGTAGTCCTGGATGTTAGCTTAAAGGTAAACTAAAGCCTTTCTTGGATTTGGCGTCTCAGTAGAGGGTTTCTAAAAGCAACCATAGTCCTCTGTGATCATCAAAGACACAAAGATAATTTCTGGCATTGCGTGCAACTCTGAACTATGACAGAATTTGTTAAGTGATTTCCCTGATGCAGTTTGAAGGGTCTGAAAAGATGTTATAATTACAATTAAACTTGATCCCGCTAGGTGTCGCTGTGGTACCAACTAAGATAAACACCTGGTTTCCTAGTCCTTTCTGCTCTAGGTCATTCAGTCCATTTTCTTGGACCTCCTCACCTCTACTCCTTGTAGTTTGAAATTTCTGAGTTCAGGGTTTGGTTTAAACATGGTAAATTGGGAAAGATGAGGGAGTTCTCCATCCTATCCTAGGCAAAATTCTTTTTGCTGTTTAAGTAGATTTCAGTCCCCAATAACTCTTGGTCACCTTCATTGTGTCTGAAACGTATTAACTTAGACTCATTTAATCTCACGTGCTTCCTTTGTAGAGACTTACAGAATCAACCACCCTTTTCTTTTGGCCTTCATTTCCAAGTTCTTAAACACCTGTAGTTTTAATCCCAAGTCTCCTGTGTATTCCTTTACCTTGCTGAGTTTAAATTCTTTTTCTTTTAAACAGTCTTCCTCTGTACCTTTGGCTGGCCTGGAGCTTCTATGTAGACCTGCCTGTTCTGTTGCTGCCTCCCAAGCATTGGTTAAAGGTGTGTGCTACCATGCCACCACCACAACCAACCCAATTTTATTTTTTTATACAAGGTCTCTGCAGTGTTGGCTGCCCTGGAATTCTCTATTGTACATGAGGCTGGTGGCCACTTTGCCTGACTCCAGCTAAATTTTTGTCTTTATTTTGTTATAAAGATCTTAAAATAGGCTTTTTAAAAAAAGATTTATTTATTTATTTGTGTGTGTGTGTGTGTGTGTGTGTGTGTGTGTGTCTAGAAGTCAGAGGGTGTTGGATCCCGTGAAGCTGGAGTTACAGGTTTTTGTAACTCCAGAGAGCAGTAAGGACTCTTTCAGCTGAGCCATGTCTCTAGCTCCTGGTTTATTTATTTTTCTAATAGTTTTAGGTTTACAGAACACTAAGCAACAAGTAGTTCCCACAATCTTATTGTCTCAGCTCCTTGCCTCACGTCTAGTATAACCAAGTGTCCTGGTGTAGTAATGTCACTGGCAAAACTGGGCTTCTCTTTTATGGGTTCTTACTCCTAATAAAATAATTTTAATATAGACTCAGAAGGAAGCTTGCAAACCATTTTATTAGGCCTTTATCTGGTACCCGAAAAAGAAAAGAAAGATTTTTTGAGTTAGAACTCAGAAAAGTAGTCAGGCTTAATAGAGAAGATCTGCAAGTGCCTGCGTTAGCAGAGGGCTTCTGAGCGGGACACCAGCTCTAGGGGATAATTATTCCTCCCGTCTCCTTAGGAAGTATCCAGGAAAGTCAGCTTTGGGGGAGGGGGGATTGGCCAGGTGATTGACACACCCAGCTTGATGAACTCGTATAGGAGACAACCGCATGTGATATTTGGGGACAGGTCAAAGGTGGAACTCAATTCCATTCTTTTGACCTAGACATAGTTTAATAGGCCTCAACAGAGCACTGATGCATCCATATTTCACATGATACTTTAAATCCTAAGGAAGGGCAGTTGTGAGCCCTCATCTGGCCTCTTGCCATGTAGAGGGTGCTGGCCTCTGCCTCCTAAGTGTTGGATTTTACTAAGTATTCTGTTGCTTGAGAACTCTGTAACTTAAGATGAAGAGGTGGGCGAACTTATTTAAAAATTACCTGTTGAAAATTAATATAAATGTGTTTAGATACTTACAGGTTCAGGCTGTCAGGAAAGGTAAGACAAGAAGTATGAGGCATGATGTCCTTCCTCTGAGCATGGCTTTCTTGACCCCCAGGCAGCCTTCCTCTGCATGGGAAGTTTGTCTGACCACATACAAAGATGCCAGGGACTTAGGAGTTCCCTGGAGACTCAGCATTCCTTCCCTTGGGGGACATGGCAACACCCTCTCCTGGAGCAGAGAGCTTCCACAACCTGTGTGTGGCCTGACTACTCCTCATCACGTGTAGGAACCTCTCCTGGACATTGGCTGTAAGGTTGGAGTCTGTTGGAGTGGACCTTTCCCCCCTCTCCCTGGACAACATACAAAGTAGCCATCTCTTTGTCAGATAACAGGCTTGGGGGAGAGTCCTGGGCGAGGCTTCTTTCACATTGCTAGGGAGGCATGACACTCCCACCCACTCACCCACTTCCGCTCCTGGGATCAGCCTTGCCATCTGCCTGCTAGGGCTTCGTGATGCTCAGGTGGCCCTTCTGAGGCAGGGATTGCTGCCTGAGACCGGCAGGCCGTGTGGCCTGCATGGTGCTTACTTACACTTGTGCTATTCTTTTCTTTTTTTCTTTCTTTATTTTTATTTTATGTGCATTGGTGTTTTGCCTGCATGTATATCTGTGTGAAGGTGTGGGATCCCCTGGAGGTAAGGTTACAGGTAGTTGTAGGCTGCCATGTGGGTGCTGGGAAATGAACCCAGGTCCTCTGGAAGAATACCCAGGGCTCCCAACTGCTGAACCCTCTATCCAACCCTGTGCTGTTATTTTCTTACCAATAAATTAGATAGGAGACTGAGTTTCCTGAGACTATCAAAAATAGGAAACAAGGTGCCATTTTAAATGTAGAGGATTTCGGATCTGGTAGTGGAGATGAAAGCGTCACACCTGGATGGTGGTGCTCATGTGGTACCCATCCAGCTCCTAGGTGGCGGCATTACTGCCGCAGCGCAGCGTGGAACATGAAAGGTTTCACTCTGAGTTTCCCAGCTTCAGAAGAGACCGTGGGAGCCTACAGAAATGAAGAGCCGAGCAGGTGAGCTCCACAGGGGAACGTGATCTCCCCGTTACCACTGTCCTGATCAGACACATCTCTGGCCAGACAGTTTCATCACAGTGGGGATGCCTGCAGACAGGGGTGGGGTCATTCTTTCCCTTTCTAGTTTTGTGTATCAATTCTGTACAAACACGGAAGAAGATAAGACAGAGAGGAAAGTTCAACAACAAGTGTCTGAAAACTGCAAGTGGCCAGACTGTATAGTTTTGATTTTTGTGGAGACCGTGAAAGAAAAAAAACTTCAGAAGTAAACTTTTGAGGGGCACTTTTTTTATTATAAATTTAATATAGTTGATTAATGAAAAAATTACAATGAAGTACCGTGAAAATGTATGTCAATATAAAAATATTAGCAGCATTTCCATGGTTTCAGGCTCTTAACATTTTAGTGATACTGTCTCTCTCACCATCAGAAGACAATAGTGGCTCTACAGGAGGACCTCAGATGCTCTACACAGAAAAGGCCTCAGATCCCCAAGCCCAGCGTCCTTTCTAATATTTCCCGCTCAGCCCCAAGTTTCACAGCATCCAGACGCATCAAAAGCCTTGCTGGCTTTAATGTCTGCGACAGGAATTCCGTGGTTCAGGCTACAGGGCAGAACGGGGAGGGACCCTGGAATTGGACTTGATATGTATGTAGTGTTTAATTATACACCCCCTTGCTGTATGCTGTCCACGCTGGTGATGGTGAAAGGCCACTGAACAAGCTTCCCAGGACCTGGGATGGCAGCGGTGTGGCTGCTGCTGGTGGGCGGCTGGTGCTTCTAGCCACACACACTGCTCTGGCAGAGTTAAGAGCTTGCCTGGCTGGTGGACCAGGTTCACTGCAGTGGCCAATGGAAAGGGAAACACACAACATGAAGATATAATACTGGCAATTTATCCCCTATTTCTTTGGTACTTTCTAAAATTCTCCAATCAGTAAAGTATAAGGGAAGCAGAGCATTAAAATTACAGTTTAAGTATTTACAAAAGCAATAGTGATCCATTACACAGTAACTCATACACAGCTCCTGGACACATTCTTCAGGGAAAGCACTTGTGAACACCTGTCCCAGCATATGCAATCACACCAGGGCCTGAGAACTTGCCCAAGTTTGTATTAAGTATACTGTATCTCACTCATATTACAGTATATTTAAAAAAGGATTTCATAACCTACACTTTAATAAAAGTTTTTAACACTTGCCAGCGCTGAAATCATTATATACAGTTAGCAGAATATTGCATTCTGGGCAATACTCTTCACTTTCATTCTGAGTTTGTTTGAAATAAATGCTACATATTCTAGGTACACAATATAATATAAGTAACTGCACCACATCATGTCATCACAATATCAGTTTGATATATACTACTATGTACAGTAGTTAGGTTAATTCTGGAAGATGAACTTCTGTGGCCGGGGTAAGCAGTGTGTGGATGAAACCGTTATCTGGAAGGTATGTGGGAGGGTGTGTACGTGTCAGAAAGAGTAGGGGTGGAGAGGTGTGAACACACCTGCCCATGTTCGACTCTCCCAACAGCCGTTCACCGGCTGGAAGACACAAGATCACCCCTATGATAGGAGGATTCCGTACATGAAGATAGCCATGATAGCAGCACTGAATAACCCAGCCACAGGGACAGTCACAAACCAGGCCACGAAGATGTTCCGGAAGAGGTGCCAGTCCACAGCCTTCCGAGAGCGGATCCAGCCCACAGCTACCACCGAGCCCACCTGTAGAGGCAGAAACACCATATTCAAAGGTGAGACACTGAGGAGAGACCTTCACCAACACTGACCTTTTGGTTACTACGTGTATCATGCACCCCGAACCCTTCCTCATCAGTTTTCTATGGAGATCATTTTGTATTTTTATAATTTATGCTATGGAACTAGCCTCATTCTGTGAGGTTCCAAGAACACTTCTGCTGGGCAGCATTCAGGAATATAACTATACTCTTTACCATCAACAGCATGCTCCAACTTCCTTTCTACCTTTCAGCGTATGCTTGGGTCCTCTCCATGTACGTCCCTTACGTTTCCTTACAATTTTAAAATTATATTTATATTTATTTATATTACATTTATGTGGGTGTGCACATGCCATAGCACGTGTGTGGGGATCAGAGGCCCACAGTGGGGACTCATTCTTCTTCTTCTTCCACCACGTGGGTCTTAGGGTTAGCGCTCAGGCTGTCGGTTTTGGTGGCAAGTACCTTTCCGCACTGAGCCATCACGACAGCCCCGTTTCTCACTAGAATTAGTGTAAAAACATTCTGCTCCCCTGCTTTCTAACTGGCTGTTGTTGATAATCAAGTTCTCTATAGCTCTCACTGTCCTGCAGATCTCTAATCAAGCCCCCTTTTAGAGGTTAGAATCTGGAGGCAGGAGTTTTCCACTATGGCTGTGAGTTACATTCTAGAGTTTCATGTTATTAGCAAAATCATACTGTCTGGTGTAGCACTTTCCGTTAGTGTGGAGGAGACGGTTAATAGGTGAGTCTGAGCAGCTGGAAAAGTCAGGCAGGTGTGACTGTGTCTGCCTCTGACACGGTGGAAAGTGGGCAGCTGAGATGGCTTGGTGGGGAAAGCTGCTTGCCTCTAAGGCTAACAAACCGAGTTCAATCCCCGGGACCTACATGATGGAAGGAGAGCGCAGATCCTGAAAGTTGTCCTTTGATCTCCACATGAGTGTTGTGTGTGTACACACACACACACACACACACACACACACACACACACACACACTAAATAAAGTAGAAAAGTGGAAAGCTAAATGCCTTTTCCTTGGGAGAGCACATATTTAGGGTGCTTCCTCAGTAGTAGTGCTGAACAGCAGAGCTAAAATGAGGTGATGAATGGGAGAAGGTTACTTTTTATAGTCTACACAGTTTGGTGTTCTTTGAAGTACTTCAGTGAGCACATGCTTCTTTGATCATTTTTATTTTATTTTTTTGTCGTACCATGGATTGAAGTCTGGGCCTCTGTTGTACAGGTACGCAGTCTATCGTTAAGTTGCGTCACAAGAACCTTTCATCGTTTTAAAAACAACCCAGACTGGAGCAGTCTCAGATGCTGAATGGGGGTGCCAATCTTTCCTTACCTTCCTCCCTTGTACTAGGGATGGCAGAGCACCATGCTAACCCCATGGTGGGAAATGCTTCTTAACCCTTCTGTGCTTCAATTCCCACATCTGCAAGACTGGGGAAATGCCAGTGTTCTCCTCAAAAGGTCCTTGCAATGAGCGAAGGAGTCAACATTCACACTACACTTCAACAGTGCCCAGTGGGCACCTGCCTCATACATCCGAGTCAAGCTGGTTGTTATGGTGATGTATGCTAACTGACCACAATTGGGAGGGATGGAACACTCGCTGAAGAGCGGATCCCGTCCTATCGTATGTAAGCTGTGTGACCTTTGGGAAGTGGCTCAGTCCTGAGAGCCTGAATTTCCTCAGCTGTCTGTCAGCTGTGAATGACAGGACGGAGCACCACAGCAGCACCAGGAGCTACCTCCTGCCCCTCATCTGGAATCAACTCTCAGGCAACAGAGTCACTCTCAACACCATGTAAGGGGCAAACCAGAAGCAGCCACATCTTCTAATTGCTCTGACAGAATTTCTGTCTACTTCTGTTTCGTGCCAGTGCTAAGGTCTCTGGAGAACCTACAGACATGCTTGGTGCACATGACTTCAGAAGGAGATCTAGGTGGAACAGTGAAGGGCACAGGGCAAACGGAAGCTCTCCCACTGGTGCCCAGAAAGCAAAGCCTCAGCAACAGGTGCCATGCCGGGGATGCGGAAGGATTAGGAGAGGGGCATTCTAGGGGAACAACCACCCCTGCTTCCTCCTCCTCGCTATCCAACGAAGTCCTGGCAGGCAGTCCCACAGCAACCACGCAGAGTCTAGCAGCTTTTTTCAGATCACTTGGTGCCGCTCGACTGATCTGCCACCCCTCGGAATGGCAGTCTCTGGCTGGCAGAGACCTACCTTGCAGTGCGTGGTGCTGACGGGAAGTCCGATGTTGGAGGCGATCACCACGGTGAAGGCAGAGGCCAGCTCAATAGTGAAGCCACTGTGGGGGCAACAGGAAGACAACGTCATAGGAGCTCTTTGTGTGGCCTTGCCGACACCCTGTGGCTGCAGAAGTCTTGCCAGAACATTCTGTAAGCTGGTTATGGACTGCTGCCTGAGCCAGATGACCATGAGGAGAACAAGACACTGTTGCTCACAGCAGGGCTCTGGGCTGTGCAGCTGACATCCAGTGACCTTGTTTTCCTAACATGTTTTCCAATCTGAAGTGTGGAACTGGGTCAGAAATTCCTGCTGCGCGCTAAGATGATAAATTGCTCGTTCCTAAAGGGGCACGGGAATGACTAGGTTCTCATCCTGAAAGTGTGAACTTATTACAAAAAAAGGAACCTTCAGGTGACCAATTTGTCTTCAATTCCGTCGTCTAAAACAATCTCTTGTTAAAATGGATTTTAAGGATGGGGAACTGAAAACCAGAAACAAAAGGAAACAGAAACCCCTAATATATGTTTTAAAAAGAAACAGAGAAAAAAAGATTTCCTGCAACTGAGAGTTCTGAGTTTTAGCTGTCTTCTGTAAGCTGAGATGTTATTTAACCTGCAACACATCCAAAGACTCCACAGCAGAGCGACTGAGACACTTCAGACCCCACTGAGGACAGCAGAGGTGCATGCCCCCAAATCCTGGGGGACAGGTGAGATCTCAGGGCTTGAAAATTTGGGGGACAGGTGGGTGCCACGTTTTGGAGTTTCTGTCCCCCCCGAGGCCCAAGCCAAAGGCCTGGTCCCTAGGCTGCTGCTATTGGAGTGACATAAAGGGTGTCTGGTCACTGGGGCATATCCTTGAGGGGTGTACGACTCTGGCCTTTCTGATGGTTGCTTTTGCTTCTTGGCTATGAGGTGTTTGTTTTTTTTTCCCCTGTGACAACAGGCTCCCACCATGATGTGCACTTTTCTATCCACCTGAAGAATGAGGACAAGACTAGACCAAGACCTGTAGAAGTGTGAGCCACAGCGAACCTTTTGTCTTTCTACACTGCTTACCCCGGGTGTTTTGTATTGGCAACAGAAAGACAACTAACAGAAAAGACACAGGCGAGTGGTGTGGCTAGAGAGTTCTGGAGCAAAGCAGGCCTCAGGCTCCAGCTGGCACCTGGGTTTTGCGCTTGCTCTCTGGACCTCACACGGCATTAGAACATCTGGATAGATCGGGAACTACAGCAGTCTCCTAGTGCTCCCTGCTGCTCTGCTTCAGGGTCTTCCTGCCTCCATCCTGGTGCCAGTGTAGACGGCAGCAGGGGGGTTATGGTGAGGAAGGGGCTGACTGGTGGAGAGTGAGGTACAGAGGGGTCCCTCTGCCCTTTCTTACTGAGACTATCACTACAGAAGAGCAGCACAAGACATGTGGTAGTCTGAATGTAACTGGCCCCCATAAGCTCGTAGGGAATGGCACTATCAGGAGGTGTGGCTTTGTTGGAGTGGGTGTGGCCTTGTTGGCGGAAGTGTGTCACTGTGGGGGCGGGCTTTGAGGTCTCCTATGCTCAAGCTACTCCCAGTGTCACAGTCTACTTCCTGTTGCCTTTGGATCAAGATGTAGCCAGCACCATATCTGCCTGCACGCTGCCATGATGATAACGGATTAAACCTCTGAACTGTAAGCCACCACCTCAGTGAAATGTTTTCCTTTGTAAGAGTTGCCACGGTCATGGTGTCTCTTCACAGCAACAGAAATGCTAACTAAGACAAGAAAGCTCTGATATGTTGACTCATTCTCTGTAGTGAGCCCCACCTCAAAGCCCTGTCTGCAGACCTAACCTGCATAGGTGTAGTGGTATTTGCTCCGCCCATGACCTTGGTCTATATGGCCCAAAGGAGGTGGTGCTTCCTGCCATAGTATGTGACCTCTTATAAGGGGTTGGAGAAAGGTCACATGACCCTGCTCCCTGTTCCTGCTTGCGAGGTGGTTTTGCTCCCGGTCAGATCAGAGGACGACTTCTGCTGTCTACTCCATTCTGTAATCGTGAGTGTATTTCCTCAGTTGATATCTTAATAAACTCTGTTAGCACTTTAACAGACTCACGTGGATTGATCGTAATATACAGGCCTCACCTGGACGGTGTGATTGGAGTGAGGTCCTTCCCCATGGTCTGGATCACTCTTCTCCCCCAAACCCAGAGACCTGTGCAAATCCCAACTCCTCCGTAAAACAGCAGCCAGACTGGGGTGGCGGCTTCTTGCATAACTCCACCTTGTTCGTAGATCAGCCACAAAGCCACGAGGGGACCGATTGCATTGCTGGTTAAAATAAAGGGGGGCGGGGAGGGAGGTTAGTTACACACAGGCATGGCCCTATACACACTACATAGTGACTTCTCAGTTTGAAAATTAGCTAAATCTCACTGAATTTGTAGCTTACTCATAGACTCTGGGGTGATAACATGACTTACTGATATAAACAACATACCAGAAAATTTGCCATCTTAACCATTTTAGGTAGAGTTAAACAGAGTAAGTATAATTACATGGTTGTGAAAAGGCACTTAAAAATCATGCGGAGTAAATACAACGACCAAGTTGTTATTATTATTTTGATTTTTTGAGACAGGGTTTCTTTGTGTAGCCTTAGCTGTCCTGGACCAGGCTGGCCTTGAACTCACAGAGATCCGCCTGCCTCTGCCTCTGTCTCCCGAGTTCTGGGATTAAAGGCGTGCGTCGCTGCCACCACGCGGCCAACAAGCAAGTTCTTTTTCTCTTTCCTTTTTTCTCAAATGCCTTTCCACTTCCACTGCCATCTCCACTGCTTCTGACTCTAGCTCCTAGCTTGAACAGATGAGTCAGTCCTCACATGGTGGGCACGGATTCTTACAACTGGCCTGGAAGCCGAGCACTGTCCCTCCGTCACACAAGAATGCCATGGCCGCCGTGCTACAGGTGGAGGCTGCTTAGACATGCTTCTCCTCTCCCCTGGACACTAATGTCCCCCAGGCCCATGTCCCCCATGTACACAGCATGGTCAGAGTTTTGACATACGGGTTTTTAGTGGTCCCTCCAGATCTAGTCCCACCCTGGTTGGCTGCTGTGTAGACAGAGTGTGGCTTGAGGGTCAGTATGGAGAGGCTTCCTAGTCAGCTCTGCTCCAGCTGTGTGATTCTGGGTATGTAACTTCACATTTCTCAGCTTCGGGCCCACCTTTAAAAACACCACTCACCTAGCTCAGAGGTGGTCTCACGAGGATTATGGTAAACTGCAAACGGTTTTGTACTGAGTCCCGGCAGGTACTTCATAAACCTTTCCCCAGGTGACTCTGTTGTCAGATTATTATTTCTAGAATCTGGCTTTTTATCAGATGACACCATTTAAAAGCCTCAGGCAGTCCCTGAGTTGTAAGCAACTGCTCTGGACTCTGTCATCTTAAGCAGTTACTGTGTTGTGGGAATAGTACTTTCCATGCATATGTTTTCTGAGCTCTCTAGTGAGAGTCTGACCTCCTAAAGGCTCACACTGTTTTAACACTGGAAGCTGCATGTGAGCATTATCAGACAAGGGCCAGCTGAAAGCTAACAGGGCCTACCTATCCCTAGCCCTTCTCACAAGATACCAGTGGAGGAAAGTAGTTCCTCATTCTGTCCCCCGCCATGCAGCCCTTCTGGAAAGACCCTCTTCACTAGGGGCCCTCCAAGGCGGTGGTCTACCAGGGCAGGCCTCCCAAAAGGCAGCAGTCCCATAACACTCTTGTCCATGTCACAGGACACTCTGATGTCATTGCATTGATATGGCATCACTGGTGTTTCTGGGGACAGTGACAAGTAACAGATGGGGACCACGTGCCACTGGGCCATATCGTCTTCTAAGGGAGGCACTGTCTCGTCTATCTTACAGGGGATAAAAGCGCAGCAGTAAGGTTGTTGTTGTTAACTGCAGCGTTGCTATAGAATGCTGTACAGAATGGCTCCCCACATTCTAGGCAAGCAAGGTTCACTGAACTCCAGTCCATCCCAAAGAGGTTACGTATACAACATTTCCTCTCGGCAATATGCCACTCCTGTTATTCATTCATCTTTCTAGACATGGAAGCGTTATACACAGGTATGAGGTATCCAATAGCAGATACTCAATCTTTTGTTTGACGTTTTGAAACATCTTTGAAGTCAAACTTTTAAAAAATGAACAGAGAAAAGACTTAAGAGGCGTGGATATGATCCAGTGACTGCTAAATATCCACAAAGAGCCGGCTCCTGCTAAATATCCACAAAGAGTGGATTCCTGTTAAATATCCACGAAGGGCCAGCTCCTGCTAAATATCCACGAAGAGCCGGCTCCTGCTAAATATCCACAAAGAGTGGGCTCCTGCTGAATATCCACAAAGAGTGGACCCCTGCTAATATCCACGAAGAGTGGACTCCTGCTGAATATTCATGAAGAGCTGGCTGTCTCCCATCTCGCTCCATGAAGCTACAGGGCTCAGGGTGTCCACACTGCTGCTTCCCTTCCCTTCCTTCACTCCCAGGATTTCTACCCAGCTCCTATGCCTTTTGGGCATAGGCACTCCCTCATTTGTACCCAGCCTGATCATTCCTGAGTGCAGACACACCCAGCTGGCTGCTAACTTGGCTGTCACGTGGCTGTCATTTAGATGTTACAGGTATCTTCAGGTTTATAGCTAATCTAAACTCTTAACTGCTTAGCCCCAAAGCAGCCCTTTCTGGGTCGTACTTCCCAGCATGGCGACTCATCCTCTGATTTGTTAGAGCCAAAATCATTGGGCTAGCTTTCCTTCTTTCATACTTGGGTCTAATTTAGCAGTTCTCAACCTGTGGGTCTTTCACAGGCCTAAGACCATCTGCAATCAGATATTTACATTACGATTCATAACAGTAGCAAAAGTACAGTGATGAAGTAGCAACAAAAATAATTTTATGTTTGGGGGGGTGACTACAACATGAGGACTGTATTAAAGGGTCACAGCCTTAGAAAAGTTGAGAACCACTGGTCTTAACTGGTTATCAATTCCACTGGTCCCACATTCAAAATAATATATCCAGCCCCTGGCTACTGTACCATCTCTCTGCTCCAGGGCTTGCTGTTTCTTCTTGGATCATTGTTAGTAACATCTTAACTGCTCTCCCATCCCCTCAGCATAGTCACGGAATAAGCCAGAGGGATCCTGTTAAATGCATAGTCCATTAGCCTGGCAGTCCTTCCGGTGGCTCCCTCTTCTCTCAGAGTGAAAACTTCCTTCTTCCAAAAACTTACTTCCTTAAAGATTTAAAAGTATTTATTTATTTTAAGTATATATTTTTCTTGATAATGTATGTCTGGGCGCCCATGGGGGCCAGAAGAGGGCACCGGATCCCCTGCAACTGGAATTAAGGATGGTTGTGAGCCACCACATGGGTGGTGAGAATTGAACTCGGGTCCTCTGCAAGAGCGTCAATTACTCTTAACTGCTGAGCCATCTCCCGAGCCCCTGGACAACTCATTTTTAAGACAGGGTCTGGCTGCACTGTCCAGGCTAGTCCTGAATTCCTGGGGTCAAGCAAACACCCTGCCTCAGCCTGCAGAGCAGTCAGGACTCGAGCTGCACACTACCTTGCCTAGCAGAACACATTCCTTCACGTTTCTCCATGACTGTACCATGACTTGATTCACAGTCTCCACTTTCCCGTCCAAGGTCTCCTGCTCTTTGCAGAGAAGTCCAGGCAGGCTCCACTGCACCCTCTGCATCCCCTCTTTGCTCTCTCTTCCTGACCGGGTCACATGGCCGGTTCCCTCACCTCGTTTAGACCCTGCTCAGTGAGCCTCCCCATGCAGCTAGCTGATTCATCACTGTGACCCCCTTTCTACTCTCTAGTGCATCCTGGGTACTTATATGCGTGCTTACTGTCTGTGCTTCCGTTTGCCCAGTGGCAGGGACTTCCGTATCCCAGCATGGAGTAGACCGACCCTTACTGTGTATCTGTTAAATGAATAAAGAAAGATATGCACCTCACATCATTGCCACCGTGAGCAAAGGACCCAAAGCAGGCAGTGAGGACTTGCAGGAAGTGGAAGAGCAGGTGGACCTCTGCGGTGTCCTTCTCCTCCTTCTCTTCCTCCGTGGGGTCCTCGTGAGGCTGGTCGGGATCGCCCAGCTCAGAGGCCAGCCTCATTTCCACGCCCCCCTCTTCGGCCTCGATCTCTGCCTCGGCGACCGCATTGCAGTAGCTGGAGTAGCTGTCGTAGCGGAGCCTCTTCTTGGAGTAGGCCACCGTGTCGCCCACCAGCTTCTCGCTGTCCTCGGGGGCGGAGGAGGCGTCTGCGGCTCTGAAGGTGGTGTGCACCGGCATGCCGCAGATGGCCGCCGTGTAGCAGGTGTAGCTGTTGTTCCGCCGAAGCAGCCTGTAGTTGTTCTCCTGAGCGGGCTTCTCCTCGGAGCCTTTGTCTACGTGGATTCTGTGCAGCAAGTCTTTGTAGAGCCCCGAGTCTTTGTGCACAGTGTGATAAACATGGCCGTCATTTCTCATGTGGCCTTCGAAGCCGAACGTGCCGTTGGAGATGGGTGACTTTGCGGAGCCATGAGTCATGGAAAGTGCCCGACCTGAAAATAATTTAGGAGATGCTTATTTAGGGTCGGGGTGCGGGGCATGGCACTCAGTGGAAAATCACATGCTCAGCATGCACACGGCTCTGGGTTAGGTCCCTGTCCATCAAAACCGTACAACATGAAATTTGGGGACACTTCTGTACCATGCTGGGCCTGGCTGGTTACCTCCTGAGGTCTTCCCGTGTTGTACCCAAGCTCTCCAAGTTAGCCTTACCATAGGCTGTCCGGGGGTGGTTCCCTGTTGATGTGCCTTCTGAGGGCCCCACAGCCTCCCCAGCCGGGCTGGTGAGGGGCACAGCACTGTCATCACTGGCTTTGGCACCAGGGAGCTCCTTAAAGGGAGACTCCACCTCCTGGGCTTTACTGAGGCTTTCGTCAGAAGTGCGCGATAAAGCCCTCTCCTTTTCTAATTTGCCTAGAGAAAATAAGGTAGTAAGTACAGATTTTGGAAATGCATTCTTTTTCTTTTAAAAATAAATATTAAAAATATTAATAGTAAATATTAAAATGTGAACATATCTCTTTATACTTTGGTATTTACCTCGGAAACAAAATTATATATATATATATATATATATATAGTTTTGTTTTGTTTTGCAAGACAGGGCTTCTCTGTGTAGCCCTGGCTGTCCTGGAACTCACTCTGTAGACCAGGCTGGCCTCAAACTCAGTGATCCACCTGCCTCTGCTGCCCGAGTGCTGGGATTAAAGATGTGCGCCACCACTACCAGCTCAATCAATGCTCTTGAAGACAGCTATTAAGTAAATGATGGGTACTTACGCCTGACTTACTACTACATCCAAAACCAACAAAAGACAGTTAATTTTGATTGCCCAGGCCTCTCCCAGGGCTGACATTCTATAAGTCTATAACCTTTTTAGACAGACTAGCCTTACAGTTACTGAAATTTTTATTATTATTATTCTTGTCTTTAAATATATTAATCTAATACATTTGTTCTTTTTTCCTGGTCAATAAATTATTGGTCTCAGATTTCTTTTATCAAATCAGATTCTATAAAACAAGTAAGCCTTTTTTTCCTCAAAAGGAACAAGGAGATCCCATTTACTTGAAACAAGAAGCTGGGGTCATATCCTTTGGAACTGTTTACAGACAGTTATGAGCTGCCTTGTGGGTGCTGGGAACCAAATCTTTGTCTTCTGCAATAACGCCAGTACTCTAAGCCTCTGAGCTCTCTCTCCAGCTCCTTCATTATATATTATATTATATTATATTATATTACATTACATTACATTACACTATATTATATTATATTATATTATATTATATTATATTATATTATATTATATGTGAATGCAGTGTCTGCAGAGGCCAGAGGCACTGGATTCCCCTGGAACTGGAGTTATAGGCACTTGTGAGCTGTTCAATGTGGGTTCTGGGCCTCAAATACAAATTGAACCTGGGTCCTCTAGAAGAGCAGACATGCTCTCAACTGCTGAGCCATCTCTCCAGCCCCATAAAATTTCTCAGTCTTAAAATTCACACACAGTAGGCTGCCTTTGCGTGTGTGTATGATTCTGAGTCTACGAAGTTGACAATGGGGATGTAAGAAGTCCCCACAGCCCCATCTACTCCTCTGCTCAGCCCTACTTGAGACAACCACTGGTCTTATCTTCCGCCTTCCGGTTTTGCATTTTTCAGAAAGTCTTTTAGATGAAATCACAGGATAAGTAACTATTTGAGAAGGCTTCTTTCACTCAGCACGACGGCCTCGCCACTCGTCCACGCTGGCACACAAGTGGCCGTCAGTTCCCTGTTGCTGCTGAGCACTACAGTGTGGAGCCACACTTCATTTATCCTGTCAATCATCTGTGGGGGGAGGGTTTCCGTTCTGAGTGACAGCAAAAAAGGTGCTATAAACACCCATGGGCAGTTTTGTGGGAGTCTAGGTTTTTATTTCTCTGGGGAAATACCTAGGAGTGGTTAAAAAAATGTTTATGGCCCGTGCATATGTAATCTAAGAACTGCCGGGACGTCCAGCACTGGGGACATCTGGAAGGTTCTTGCTGTTTGTTGTTGTTGTTGGTGGTGGTGGGTTTTTTTTTTTTTTTTTTTTTAATCCTTCTCCCAGTTAGCATGGCCATTCAAATGGTATGAAGTGATATCTCATGCTCACTGTATTTTGTATTCCTTGATTGTTAGTGACAGAGAACCATGCATGGGTCATTTGCTACTTACATCTCTACTCTGGTGAAGTGTGTTCAAACATCTTGCTCTATCTGGAGAGAGAGCTCAGAAATTAAGAGTGAATACTGCTCTTCCAGAGGACCCAAGTTTGGTTCCCAACACCGACTTGGGCTGCTCACAAACAGCCTCTGACTTTAGCTACAGGGATGTCTGACACCTTTGGCCTTTATGGGCATCTGCACTCACATGGACAAACTCCCACACAGAGATATACATGTATACAAAATTAAAAATAATAAAAATATATTGCTCATGTTTTAGTTAATTTTTTTGTTTGTTTTTTGTTTTGTTTTGTTTCGAGACAAGCTTTCTCAATGTAGTCTTGGCTGTCCTGGAACTCACTCTGTAGACCAGGCTGGCCTTGAACTCACAGAAATCCATCTGCCTCCACCACCGCTTGGCAAAAATACTGTCCCTCTTAACAGAAATCACTGAAATAACTGAATGTCCACACACCAAGCAAAAGCTGAGTCTTACTATAAACATTATGCCTAATTTTAAAGTTAACTCAAAATGCACCACAAATCTAAATGAAAATAATACAGACTTTGGGGAGAAGAGCTTTTGTGACCTTGGTTAAGCACAGAACTTTGTCTGTGACACCAAACATGAGCCATAGGAGAAATTTACAAATGGCACAACATGAAAACTGAAAACTCTTGCTCTCTGAAAACACCATTAAGAGAAACTTTGTGTCATGAAAATATATTAAGAAACTTTTAAGAAATCAACTAAAATGCCAGGTGGCAGTAGCACATGCCTTTAATCTCAGCACTCAGAGGCAGGTGGATTTCTGTGAGTTCAAGGCCAACCTGGTCAACAGAGTATCTCAAAAAACAAACAAATAAACAAACCAAAAAAGACATATGTTTTCTCCACTGAACCACCAGTTTTGAACTATATTAGCCATATTTGTGTGGTCAATTTCTCTGGAGTCTCTGTGCTCTGCTAACTGACCCGTCTGCCTCTTTACAGCACCACACTGCCTTGTATTGTAATATTATATCTTATTATATAATATTATATTATAGTATTATAACAAGTCTTGAAGGCAGGAAGTCTCAATCTTCCAACTTCAACACTGTCTTGGCTATTTTGGTTTCTTTGGCTTTCTGTATAGACTTATGAAGAGCTTAAGTGTAGAGCTATAAATTATTACGCTGGGATATTGATTACATTTATGTTATTTACATAAGTCAATTTGTGAAGAACCGATCCTTTGGCTGCCATGAGTCTTCCAGTTGGAAAGTGTTTGTCTTCCTTTATCTTGGTGCTCTTTTGAACACAGATTTTCAGACTGAGATGTGCCCACACTGAAGTATAATTACAAAGCTCATTCTGCAGCCAGCCCACCACGAAGCTGTAAGAACTCAGGTTATTTCACTTGCACTCGTTAGCATTTTAATTTAGCCGCTATCATGCTATCTTTTATGGTAGCTGTTTGCATTTCTCCAAAGACAGATGTTTTCTACCACGCTGGCAGGACCTGGCTGTACTGGGTCACTTAAGAGTTATGCTCGGAAACAAATAATGATGCTCACGTGGGTCACAAACTATCAAGAAACTATACGAGCCAGAAACAAGTGGAGAGCCAGAGGCCCGAGGCTGCATCCCAGCGCGGTTCTGGGAACCTCCTGTCACCTCTAATTCCTTCAGCCTTCAGGAGACTTGTTTGTTTACACAGGAAGCCCCAGGAATCGAGAGCAGGTTTGTGATTCGGAAGAATAAAGACCTGCTTACCTGCTATTTTCCTCCTCATCCACGGACACACGAAGAGCCACACGAAGAAGGCAAACAGCAGAGCCACGCCCAGGGAGATGAGTGCTATGGCCCATATGGGGAGCGACAGACCCAGCACTGGGAAAGGAAGTGAACAGCGGAGTTGGTACTGGTAAAGCCGCCCACAGCAACTTACCCTCTGCTCCTCCACAATCAGACAGGCCACCCAGATTTTGTACTGAACCAAAATCTCAAGGGCATGACACCAAACCAAACACGTGGCACACCTGGGGGCAGACAGCAGGACTGTGTTTACGACATGTTATGGTCTTGAGAATCTGTGCTTGTTAGGAATTAACTATTGAAACGCTACCATGTTGGCACGGTCCGCACAGGAAATTTGGTATAACACTATTTACTGTATGTGTTGCGTCAGTATCTACGCAAACATGGCCCTTGCAGTCTTCTGTCCTAACAGACGGCCCCTCTCGATGGTGGGAAGTGGTGGCTCTGTGGAGGACGTGGGCTTGTGCCGCCTCTCTGGTTCTTTGCTCGCTTGTCAGCATTCAGTGGATGTTGTTACACCCTGGTCACACGTGTGCACCTCTTTAAAAGTCAGCTTAGAAAGAAATAAAATTCTGGGTATGGTAGTGCATGCCTATAAATCCCACAACCGGGGTAGCAAAGGCTGGAGGATCAGTGTGTTAAGTCTCATAAAACAAAACCCCAAACCAAAAAAAGGAAAGACCTTACAGAAGTAAAAGCTTGTTTAAAGGACATCCCCCTTCAAATGTAACTCTTCCTCAAAAAATGTCAATTTAAGAAATTACAACACAGCACACCTTCCCAGTGACTGCCAGCAATGCAGCGAGCAGCAATAAGGGCAGGGAGTGCGTGTGGCTCAGTAATAGCATTCTTGCTTAGCACTTTTGTCCCGGTAGCTCCCTGGAACTGTATCTGTTTTCTGTCCCTGGGGACAATAGGTACCTTTCAGAAATATCTACAGGTATAGAACGTAAACATCCATGCTCACACATGAACACCGATGCATATACAGACAGGAATGAATATCTTACCTCAGCTCTAATTTTTAAGTCATGAGTGTGCATGTATGTGAGTCTGGGTGCTTGTAAAGGCCAGTGATATTGGATCTTCCTGGAGCTGGAGTTACAGGGTTGTCCTGGCTAATTTTATGTCAACTTGACACAAGCTAGAGTCATCTGAAAGGAGGGAACCTCAGTTGAGAAAATGCCTCCATAAGATCTAGCTGTAGGGCATTTTCTTAATTAGTGATGGATGGGGGATGGCCCAGCCCATTGTGGGTGGTGCTGTCCCTGGGCTGGTCGTCCTGGGTTCTATAAGAAAGCAGGCTGAGCCGGGTGGTGATGGCACATATCTTTAATCCCAGCACTCGGGAGGCAGAGCCAAGCAAACCTCTGTGAGTTCGAGGCCAGCCTGGGCTACAGAGCAAGATCTAGGACAGGGCCGGGTGGTGGTGGCGCACGCCTTTAATCCCAGCACTCGGGAGGCAGAGGCAGGCGGATCTCTGTGAGTTCGAGGCCAGCCTGGTCTACAAAGTGAGTCCAGGAGAGGCGCAAAGCTACACAGAGAAACCCTGTCTCGAAAAACCAAAAAAAAAAAAAAAAAAAGATCTAGGACAGGCACCAAAACTACATAGAGAAAGCTTGTCTCAAAAAAAAACCAAAATAAATAAATAAATAGATAAATAAATAAATAAATAACATAAAATAAAATAAGAAAGCAGGCTGAGCAAGCCATGATGAGTAAGCCAGTAAGCAGCACCCCTCCATTGCCTCTGCATCAGCTCCTGCCTCCAGGTCCCTGCCCTGCTTGAATTCCTGTCTTGACTTCTTCCAATGAAGAACAACATAGTGGAAATGCAAGCCAAATAAACCCTTTCCTCTGCAATCTGCTTTTTGGCCATGGTGTTTTTATCACAGCTGTAGAAATCCTAACTGAGACAGGGAGGTTGTGAGCCGCCTGACATGGGTGCTGGGAATTGAACTCGGGTCCTCTGGAAGAACCGCACGGGTCTTACCCTCTGAGACATCTCTCCACCTCCTTCCCCAGCCCTATTTCTAATAGTAAGAATCTTAGACCAGCCAATGCGTGCATCGCTATGGAGATGCGAACGAGCTGTAGCACACAGTCATGCATGGGAGGCAGCCGTACGTGGTTAGAACAAGTTCTGGAGTGTTTTCCACCAAGCTGGCTGAACCGCTCACTTCCTTATGCTCAGAAAGACACAGTGGTAATGTTCACCTGGTCACAAGCTTCCAAGAAAATGTGTGAACCAGAAACCGTAGTGGGAAGCCAGAGGCCTGGGCATGTGTTCCAGCAGGGTTTCATTTCATATGTATATATTATATATTAACACATACAATATATAGTGTAATTATATAATAATATATAGCATATATAAGTTACTGGCTTTAAATATGTAGGTTTAAATATATTTTAATATAACAATATAATAAATATATATATATAAAGTAACTTAAAAATATATAGTTAAGAATGCCATTTGTATAAATTGGAAGCACTTTTAATTTTGAAAGATTAGTTTTACTGATATTGCCCTGTTTCGTACAGAAAAATCAGCTTGAAGTTACTCAAAGTATTATTATGCGTTTTTATAACTATAAGAGCAACATACACAGGAGGTCAGCATGAATGTTCACAAATATTAAAAACAAAGCGCAGACCGCCCTGGCTTGCTTATGGTTAGCAGGTGGCTGCTGGGGTTTAGACATTTAGATGGATCCACTCCCACAGTCCAGGGACGGCAGGGAGCCATGGACTCCAAACCTCCTCTGGCTATGCTGTGCTAACTAGCAGCCCAGCCCAGGTCCTCCTTAGCTCTGCCCAGGGACTTGATCCCAGAGCAGCGCAATAAACCATGCAAGGTAACCCTATCATGGGCTATGTGTGCACATGAGACCCTGTCTCAAGAAAAAGAAAAAACAAAAAATGAGGACCACGCTCAAACCAATGTCCACACACAGCAAAATATTTCTTCTAAATACGATACTTTGGGCTGCTTCATATACAACACAGTTTCTGAGAAAATACTTTGCATTGGATTGTCTTCCTGGTGAGACTCTCAAATTGTTTCAGATAATTACAACTTCAGGGGGCAACCAGGCACCACGGTTGTTTCCCACTGTGGACTGACAAAGTAGGGCACAGCTTGAATGGCTTGTGCTCACTCAGCCAAAAGCGGCTGCCAGGAGCCAGCAATGTGAGCCTGGAACTTGTTTTCAGCTCACACCACTAAATGGCTTTTCATCTCATGCTCCTCTCATTTTCGAAACAACAAAGATATGATAAACAGTGATTTAGTGCTAACCTCAAACATTTTGGTTCTAATCCAAACTCCCCAAAGAAGAAGAAATGACAGAGCTTTTAATAGTTTTATTGTCATTATTTTGTATTGCATCTCATTTTTTTGCATATGGTAATCATGAACAGAATCTACAAAATAAACTAAACATATTAAAACTAGTAAGGCTTTAGCCCGGACCAATCTACTTCTCCCTACCCCTGCTTACTCGTCTACAGCCTTCCTTGTCACTGACTCGCTGCAGGTTCCACATTTGGTTTTAATTTTGCACATGATAGATGCTTTTAAAAATAATATTATCATGACCACAGTGAACCGTATGATGTACAAATATGAAATGTTCTTATCACCCCTTCAACTGAGCACACTTTCCTGGAGAAGGAGGGGCAGATTATTTGGTGTGTATCTTTCCGGGCATTTTCTAGGTATGTGCAGAGTGTTACTAAGAGTTGGAAGAGGGGGTAAGGGAGAGGATAAAGGAAGGAACAGCTAACACTAAGGGTCATTGGAGGGGTCATATGGAAACCTACTACCGTAGAAGCTTCTTTAAATACAAACACATGTGAAAGCAGTCTAAATGGAGTCATCAAATCATGGGGGAGACCAAGCCTCGACTAGACATCTCTACCACCAAGGAAACCCTCCAGTGCCAAGGATGGGTTAGATCTAACTCAGCTGCTGGCCAAAGGGGCCTCATAGAAGCACCCCAAAACGCAGGCTATTGACAAGGCTATTGTTTGCACAAACCAATGGTCAGGCCCTATTGCTGAAGACAACACCTACATATCTCACAGAACACGAAGAAGGCGAGCTGGCGCCAAACTAGAACCTTTACCCCCTACTAACCATGTTCATGGTACTGGGAAGTACTCAGCACACTACCAGAGGAGAATTGGAAACACCGACCCGGCTACACAACTTGTGATCTACGACGGTGACCTAGCTGTATGACACCCTGGTGCAGTAGTGGTACAAAAGTTGTGGGGTAACCAACCACTCTCTGGTTGGATCTAAAGCCTCATGAGATAGAACTCAGGCCTGACACTGTTCAGCTGGCCAAGAACCTGAGACTAGATAGGCCATGGTCCCAGGAGAAACCCAGATACTATATCTTGCTAAAGGAACAGAGCAATAAAATGACCTTAAATGACATTCTGCTACACTCATAGATCAGTGCCTCTCTCAGCCATCATTAGAGAAGTTTCCTCCTACAGCAGATGGGAAGTAATACAGAGACCCACGACTGAACAATGTGCAGAGTGAGAGACCGTGGAACACTCCTACATGGGACGTCTCCATCAAACGTCTCACCTTGGGGCTCAGGGAACTCTGTAGAAGAGGAGCTGTTAAGACTGTAAGAGCCAGAGGGGATGGATGACACCAAGGAAACAGTGTCTTCCAGACACGATAGGACAGCCACACCTATACACTCGCAGAGACAGGGACAGCATGCACAGAGCATGCACAGGTTCAAGCCAGATGGGGTTCCAGCCCTGAGCAGGGGGAGTGGACACAAGCTCCCACCCTAACTAAGAATCTATCTGCAAGTGACAATGGCTGGCAAAGGAAAACTTAGTTTTCTCCAACGCAGTCTCCCAGGTATACAAACCACACTTACAGGAGACTCCACGCCCAGCAGGAGATGCCCAACTCAAAATGAACTCCATGGTATTTTTGTAATGTTTGGATCTTATTGCTTGGTTTGGGCAGTCTTTTGTCTTACTAGTTTTTTGCTTGTATATTATGATTTCCTATTTTGTGTATGTGTGTGATTGTGTTTGTGCGTGTGTCTGTGTTTCCTGTGCCTTTTTGTTTGTTTTGTTTTATTTGTTGTTTGTTCATTCGTTTGCTGGTTTGTTCTCTAAAGAGAGAGGAAGAAGAAGGCTTGGGGTTGGATGGGCGGGGAAGTGGGGAAGGTTTGGAAGGACAGGAGGGAAGGGAAACTGTGATCAGAATTCATTGTTTGCAAACATTTTCAATTTAGAAAAAAATTAGTTCACTCTCACTGGGAGTGGAGATCGCATCTTTAATTTTAGCACTCAGGAGGCAGAGGTGGGTGGAGCTCTCTCTGTGCATTAGAGGCCAACCTGGTCTACACAGGGAGTTCCAGGCCAGCCAGGGCTACACAAGAACCTGTCTCAAAAAACAAAGAAGATGTTCATTTAACAGACCCGGAATTCTGCTACATGTTCTAGTCTGTGCTTCCTCCTGTCACTTAACAATGTCTGTGGAAACCGTCCCACAGTAACACGCACATGTGCACACACAGGCTTACCTGCTCTCTGTCATCCTCCCTCAAAGGGTAAACGACGCTACTGGGTTTTGTTTTATTTTAGACCAACATTTTTAAGCATTATCAGAAGCATGTACATGAAAAGGATGCTGGGAAACTCAGGAAAATGAGTCACGCTTTTGAAATAAATATGGCACTTCTTAAATTTGCTCTATAGTTAGAATTTTAAAAATATAGAGCAGCTTTCTCAGACCAGGCTGCATCTGTAAATATTTTTTTTTTGGGGGGGGATAAAAGCAAATTTAAAGAACTTCGTTTTGAATCTAGCCCTTGATGGGAACTGGAGACGGTCTCACCTCAGGGCTAGCTGCCACAGCAGCGTCTGCTTCTCCACAGCCTGGATACTGCAGTCAGCCATGGGACCCAGAGATCCCACAAGAGGACCCTGCCTCCCTACAAAGGCTGTGGAGGTCTGACAGTTTCTAGTGAGCCGACTTCCTTGGGCTTGGACAAGAAGCAGCTAGAGCTGGAAGAGATGGAGGGAAAAGGGGAGGAGAGAAGGCAGAGAAGGAAAAGAGATGCAGAGGGAGAAGACAGAGGATGCGGAGGAGAATAAAACAAAGATGGGGGAGGAAGTGGAGAAGAGAAAAAGGATGCTGAGGAGGACGAGGCTGCTGTAGCAGCCATGCCTCAAGAACAGGTTGTTTCTAGAAAAGCCAGAAACCAGGCTGGGTTGCGTCTGATAGAAGCGAGTGAGCAGGGCCAGAGCAGGGGTGGGGTGTAAAGGTACTATCTGTACAACCCGAGTCCCATATCGGAACTCACATTAAATATCAACAATAAGAAGAGCAGGATGCAGTCATCCCGCAGTGCCATAGCAGAGCGGTGACGGTGGGGACCGGACAGCCACCAGGGGCTCCCAGCCAGCCAGCCTGGAGTAACTGTGCAACAGCAGAAACAAGAGAGGCCCTGGGAGGTGACTCCTGAAAGCTGTCCCCGGACCTCCACATGTGTGCTGTGCCATGTGTGTCCCTGTACACACACACACACACACACACACACACACACACACACACTTTTCACAAACGGAGTGAAGCTTGCTAGTCAGAACTGTTTAAGAGCACTCAGCATGTAAGGACTATAATAAAGAAGTAATGTTCATGGCAAAAGTGGTTGTTAATCAGGTGTGGTTCACATCTGTGGTCCCGGCTACTCAGGAGGATCATTTAATCTCAGGAATTCTGGAACAGCCCGGGCAACACTGAAAGATCCTGTCTCAAAAAAGAAAAAACATAAAAGTACCTAGTGTTACGGAACCTGAACTGTCTCGTGAGGCCCCTGTGGAAACAAAGATGGCCGAGCACCAGGCCCAGCGATAGAGCAGACAATCTGCGTTTTTTGCTGTTACCACATGGGATGCTGATGCAGCTACCCTGTGGCCCTCTTTCTGACTTAGGAGTTGGATATCACTGTACTACATTCTCTTTCCGCCTTCTAGTCTTGCTTTAGTTTTTCCAGACATCAGGAGACAACTGTGATTTTATCATAAAGCTTTCAGTTGATTTACATTTGCCTGCCTTCTTGGCACTGCATCTTGGTCTTTGATCTATCCTTTAAGTATATATTTATTGCATATTTGCTAAGAGAACCATCTTGCTGGTAGAGTGGATTATTCTGGGGAAATGAAGCTATATATGGTGATGAGACATTGAGGGAGATGTGAGACTTCACTGGGTTGTTGTAAGAAATAGGTCATATAAATCCATGGAGCTGATCTTTAGATGGATCTATCAGTACCAATGCCACTTTGAAGATTGGAAATAGACCCTCAGTATTATTTCATGTGACCAGCAAAGCTAAGGAGCAGAATTTACACCAGGCCCTTAGTCTAGGACCCCAGTGTCTCAGTCATGACATTTTACTGATATGTAAGACAGCTTAAGCAACCTGGTGCATATGGAATATAACACGTTCTTTCTCTAAATTCTCTTAAAAATATCTCCCAATATTTTTCGTAGCCTATCTCTATATTTACTATATACTTAGTGTTCAGAGCTACCTCTCTCATTAGGAATATTAAAAATCTACACAAGGATGCTGCAGGTTAATATTCATTCAACAGTCCCAGTGCCAGAGTTGGTATCTGGGCAACAAGATATCCAAAGGCCAGGTGTAGTGGTGCACGCTTTTAATACCAGCCCTTGGGAGGCAGAGGCAGGTGGATCTCTGTGTCTGAGGCCAGCCTAGTCCACATAGTAAGTTCCAGGACAGCCAGGGCTATGTAGAGAGACCTCGCCTCAAAAAACAAAACAAAACAAAACAAAACAAAAAAACTAAAACCAAACAAAGCGTCCCTAGATAAGTAAGGAGAATCGCAGTCTATTTCTTAAAAGGACACACAGTGGAGGCAGGACACGTCCCATAGAGCCTGGCACATGATAAACTCAGTATGTGTCAGGGGCTGTTTTATTAGCAACAGTCATTATTAGCCTTTTTTTTTTTTTTTTTAAGCTGCAATGTGTATGAAAATATTCTCACTTCAGGTTTCTGTAGGACTCAAACAGAAGAGTGGTCATGACTCTGAAGGACCAGCACACACAGAGACATTTTTCTTTTCTTTTCTGGTGAGGTATTGTATTGCCAGGCTCTCCTGAAACTGGTAACTCAGGCCACCTTTTGGCCTTGGCCACCCAAGTGCTGGGACAACAGGTATGTGCCACCATGCTCCCCACCCCACTCCAAAATCAGAATAGGAAAAAAGGAGTAATTCTGAAAAGAAAATCACTGGGTCCAGGCCTCACAGTTTGATAATGCCCTGGGAATTTCTGTATTCGTGGCTGGAGACCACTTTTGACCCATGTTCCCATCCTTGACACCTGGACCACATGTGTGATGCATTCTCCTCCTGGCCCTGCATGGCCATCAGAACATGTTCTAAGATGCAGTTTCAGTCGGCTGCTAGGGCAACATATCTGGGTAGTGGCAGAATGGGATTTCACTGTTTAACTCGAAAGCCTGTTGGTTTTGTATTTCATGTATCTTCTTGGTTTCTAAAACAAGGAATACACTTACTATTTTTTTAACTACTCCACAATGACTGTGAACAATGCTTTTTAGTATTAGCCAACTCCAATGCTAGCTACAAACAAGTGAATGACATTAAATTATAACACGCTCCTTATTTAAGATTCCATGGATGGGGGGGTCTTACCTGGTGCTCCTGTGTACATGATGGAAAAGACATTTATTGCTATAGTAGCAGCATAAAACAGAGGAAGTGCCTGGAGACCATTTGGAACAGGGTCCTCCTGTATGACAATGAGTAAAGTGGGATGTCAGGACCGAGAACATCTGGTAGCAACATAAACAAAAAGACAGAGTCCTGATTACAGGATAGTAATACAGTGTGGTGCTGATGTGAGCTGCTGCCTCGGCTGAGGCCATCTCTTCTACACAGAGGCAGGTTCAGCAGGCCACATCTGTGGCCTGCACACATTAGAGAGTGCTAGAGTCACATGAGCTGACATCAGACTTAGAAACAGAAAACGGGTAAGGGAGGTCCATGCCCAAGGTCCCAAGCCCAGAGTTTGCCTTTAACTTCTTCCAAATCTCTACTGCTTTCTCCTCTGATCATCTTTGCACCTAAAAGTCTACTTTCAACAACAACTGTGGACTCTCTGCCCTCGGAAGATTCTAGTAGTCAAGTGACGGCCATCATAGCATTGATGGCAGATTTTAAATGACTCTGTGGCTAGGCTATATTAAAATATATAAAGCAGGGTTGAAGAGATGGGTCAGTGGTTAAGAGTACTGCTGCTCTTCCAGAGGACCTGGGTTTGATTCCCAGCCCCCACATGGTAGCTCGTAACTGTCTCTACTCCAGTTCTAGGGAATCCAATGCCCTGTGTGGACATCAGGCACACATGTGCTACGTAGACATACTTGTAGGCAAAACACCATATACATTAAATTAAAAAAGAAAAAATACATTTATTTCAGGGACAGCAAGATGGCTCAGAAGGTTACACACTTGCTCATTGGTAATGATGATCTGAGTTCACTCTCTGCATCTCATGTGACTCCTGAAAGCTGTCCTCTGGCCTCCACATGCATGCCGTGGCATGTGTGCCCCATACACAATAATAATACATCAATTAGACAAAGCAAACATTCTCCCATGTGCTACGATTTTCAGATTCTTTTAATAAGATATAGTACTTAACCTTCAGCTACTAAAAGTCACTAAGAATTGTGGGCTCTTTGTGTCATGGAAGGTTTATTTGTAATTCTGGGCGTTGGCTATGACATTCTCTTAGTATACCCACAGGAATGGCACTGCATGTATGTGAGATGAACTTACATCTGAGAAGCTATTAGAATGCTATTTTTAAAAGATTTCTTCATTTTTACTTTAGTGTATGGGTGGATGTTCGGCCTGCATGTATCTATGTGCATCACAGGCATGCAGTGCCCACGGAGGCCAGAAGGGGGCGTTGGGACCCTGAGACTGGAGTTGCAGAAGGTTGTGGACGGTCATGTGGATGCTGGGACCTGAATCCGGATCTTCTGCAACAACGGCCAGTGCTCTTACCTGCTGAGCCATCTCTCCAGCCCCTAAAAATGCTATTTTAAGCGGACTTATACAAGATTTTTGGAGGAATAATGTAGGCTAGAAACACATCAAAGCAGTACTAGTATACAGTTGCTACTCAAATATTGCAACAAGTGATTGAGCTCCAAAGTATACCTTGGTACACTTACGTGGATGTGCCATCTGTTACAACCAAAGGACACGGAGATGTAAAATAAAGAATGTAGAAGAGGGACAGAAAAGGTTCCTCCTGTGTGTGAGCTCTACCCGGACCGGGGGAGGAGGTGTGAGAGGGGCAAACACAGAAACACAAGCCTGGGTGACAGACATACAAAGCTAGCATGCCACCTGAGGTGTGCCCCAGGAAGAGCCCTGACTGGACTGAAAAGGAGAGGCCGGACGCTGCCACTGGCTTCTAAAGCATTGTTTTCTCGGGAACTGTGGCTGTTCGAGGACCCCCACCCAACAACTTCTGAGGTGGACAGTCACAAGAGAAAGGTCTGCTTGAGACCTTTCTCCTCCTGTCCCCATTTCTCTTCCTCTTCCTCCTTCCTGTCCATCCGTTTGTCATCTGTCACTCATCCAAAAATCCAGCATATTCCCCCTCCCCCAGATCTTGGTCTTCTTAAAAAACGGTCCAGCGTGTCCATGCAAGTGAATAGGAAGGTTGACTAGGAACGGAGGTTTCCAACACTGCATTGAGCAAGGTAAGGCTGTCATGATAACAGCCAGCTCAGGTTGGAGGGGTTTAAAAAATGAGCACTTTGCGTTGAAATTGAGTGTTGGGTCAATCTGGAGGGGCGCCAGGGTAAGGGGAGGCAGAGTAGGGTGCAGTGGGGCTGGTGGGTGGGTGCTGGCTAGGGTACAGTGGGCCAGGGTGGGCTGAGGTGAGGTTGTTTGGGGTGGGGTGGTAGGCTAGGGTTGGATAGGGTAGTGGTGGCTGGGGTGGGGTGCACTTGAGTGGTGGTTGGGGTACTGAGTAGTATTGAGTGGTGTGGGGTGGTGTGGGGTGGGGTGGGGTGGTGTGTCTCATGAGCAGGGAAGTGGTGACCTCAGAGTTCCTTTGTTGCATTATCTGCGGGAATCCTAAAAGGCCCAAGAAGAGATGATCATTTAAAAAAATAATCTTTTAAGAAAGAATTGATTTGAATCTTACACTCTTCAGAAATGGGCATTTTCCTACCTTTAGAAACACACTGTTCAGGGCCAACAGATCTCTTTTTGGTTTCTTCAAATGAATCCTTTTAACAGTATGAATTACAGAGAGAATGGGAGAGAGGGAAGAGAAAGAGGAGAAAGGAGGGAGGGAGGGAGGGAGGGAGGGAGGGAAGGAGTGAGGGAGAGAGAACCAGGAGAGACTTGTCTCTCATTCACCTGAGATTCCAACGGTCTCCAGTGGAATCAGAGTCTGGCTCCCTAAGAGATGTGCAGTGGCATTATTTACTCCTAACAGACTAGTAACAAGTATCTCTGAGGGTGGTAAGCACACAGGAGGCACTGGAATTCAAAGTGACTAAGACACTCACGTTTCTACCTCACGGATCATACAGTCACAGGGCAAGCAGACGGGACCCAAGAGGTGACACAGCTCACACTACCAAGTGCCATGAGAGCGGAGTGTCCTGGAGCAGGAAGGAGGAAGTTTCCAACTCTGGGATAGGAGAGGTGCTCTGGGAAATGTCATCAGGAAGCTCAGAGGAGTGTTCTGGTTGAGGATGGTGTCTAGGCAGAGAACCAGGACGGGTGAAGGCCAGTAGCCAAGATGTAAACTAACCTTAATGTGGCTAGTCCTAGCCCAGAGGAAGAATGCTAAGACACAGTGATAACCAAGTCTGTGCTTATTCAAGAGAATGAATCCTTCAATGGCTGACCGTCAATACTAAGAAAACAGAGTTATGTTTTCAAGCAACACACAGAGGAAGGAAGGTATGTCCTTAGTGTACCGAATGAGCCCAAGCAGCTCTTCTGTCTGATCCCTGTGGAAGGCATGCCAAGGCTTCCAGGAGACGCTTTGAAACCCAACCTAATTTACACACACACACACACACACACACACACACACACACACACACACACGGCAGACTGATGGTGAGGCACAGGAAGAGAGTAATAGTAACACAGTTACAGAACAATTGTGACTATATATGTGTATAGTTATGTGAATATCTTTTCTCTCTCAAAATATCTTATTTGCCACACTTCCCCTTCTTCCTCTAGTGACGAAGTGAGATGATACAGTCCCTGTGTGATGAGATGGAGTGAGGCAAAGGAAGCATCATTGGGCTTCCTCATAAAAGTTTCTTCAACACCAGTATTACCGTAATGAGGATGGCTAACAGGAGATCAACGGCGGGTCCTAGGTACAACATAGATGTGCTGGACAAAGGGAAAGGTCACATCCTGTGCTGGGTGACATTGGATGGGATGAGATTTCACCACATTACTCACGTGGCATGCAATGTAAAACTTACACATTTTCTATTTGTGGAATTTTCCATTTAATATTTTCAGACCACATCTGGCCATGTTTCTAACTGAAAACAGCAAAAAGCGGAACTGTGACTAGGGAGGACAAACGTGTAACACAACTACTGAACGTAGGCCTTAAGGGCTGGTGAGATGGCTTGGTGGGTATGAGTGCTTTGTGTGCACACCTGACAACCAGAGTTCAAATCCCGGGAAGAACATAAAAGTAGAGAGGACTGAGTCCACAAAGTTGTTCTTTAACTTCCACACATGCTGTGCACATGTGCCCCCAAATCTCTCTCTCTCTCTCTCTCTCTCTCTCTCACACACACACACACACACACACACACACACACAAAAAAAACACACACACACATAATTATTATGTATATACAAAATAATAAAGTTAAAAGTGGTAGGCTTTATAGCTTATCAAGTATTTCAACAAGTCAAGTGTCCAAGGATGAATCAAAGAGCTAAAAAAAAAAAGTGATACATATTATATAATATGGAATATTATTCACCCATGAAAGGATGACATCCTGTCCCTTGCCAGTAACATGGATAGAACTAGACGACACTATGTAACATAAAATAAGCTGGGCACGGAAAGAAAAGTACTGCGTATATTTATCTTCAGAATAAACACTGATCCCATCCAAGGACAGAACAGAATGAAGGTCACCACAGGTAGGAAGGGCACCACGGAGAGAATAAAGAAAGCATACGGCTACAGGACTAGCTGGACAGGAAAGCAGCGTGCTGGAACTTGGATCCTGTATGTCCCCTAAGGCGCTAAGAGGAGGTGGGAGAACTTTTCAGAGAAGGGATATAATGGGGGGAGGGCCCCGAAACCACACAGAGCGGAGACCTAAACCGAGGACCACAAGTGACATCATCTCCTCTGCATGATGAGCGGGGCTATCGCTGGCACAAGGCAAGAGAGACACAGAACCATGGTGGGTGAAACCTTTGATATCCTGGGCCCGAATAACCTACTTCCTCCCAAGTTGTTTATTTTAGTATTTTCTCACAGTGATAGGAAGCCACACAGTGTCACTTCTAACGTGACACACACCACAGGGTCACTGCAGTCTGTGACAATTCATTATCTACTTAAAGTAACTAGAGTTAAAAGCTGGAATGTTCTCCTCCACAGGTAGAATCATAATCTCAGAGCTGATGGAAATGCTGCTTTGATCATTATACATTGTGTACAAGCATCAAATATAATACTGTATGTCACAAAGAACATGTTATATAAAAATTAAAGAATAAAATATGGTTATAAAAGAAAAAAAGAAATTGCAACAGCCCTTTGATAGTCAAATAAGAAACAACAATCAATTTTGTTTTTGTGCCAGAATACTGATCTTAGTAAATTCTACTATTTTAAAATTTCATTTCATTTTATTTATTTATTTTTTTTAGACAGGATCTCACCATGTATCTTTGGCTGGCCTGGAACTCACTATGTATATCAGGCTGGCCTTGAACTCATAGAAACCTGCCTGCTTCTGTGTTTCCAAGTGCTGGAATTAAAGGCCATCATGCCCAGCACATTCTAATTTCAATCTTTTTGGGTTTTTTGTTTTGTTTTGTTTTGACAAAACGGATCTCCGTGTTTCCTTTTTTATCCTCTTAAATTAAGCCAGTGTTTCTCCATTAAAAAAAAAAAAAACTGCAAAGCATCTGTGCTGGCTACTTTTACATCAACTTGACAACACAAGCAACAGTCATATCTGAGAGGAGGGAACCTCAACGGAGAAACTGCCTCAGTAAGATCAGGCTGGAGGCGATTAGTGATTGATGGGAGGGGCACGCCCACTGTGGGTGGGGCTAACGCTGCGGAGGTGGATCTGTAAGAAAGCAGGCTGAGCAAGCCACCCGGAGCAAGCCAGTCAGCAGCACCCCTCCATGTCCTCTGCATCAGCTCCTGCCTCCAGGTTCCTGCCCTTTTGAGTTCCTGTCCTGACTTCTCAGTGGTGAACTGTGACCCGGAAGTGTAAGTGTAACAGCCCCTTCCTCCTCATGATGCCACGGTTATGGTGTCCATCAGTGTCTATCGCAGCCTAGTCACCCAGACTAGGACAGCACTTTTGTATTAAGGAGATTAATCAGCTGTTTTTAATTAATGATTCAATTTCAAAATCGTAACACTTCTGTCATATTCTGTTTAACAACCGGGAAACATTTTTGAGGTCTGAGCCCACCTTCTGGGAGTGTCAGCTAACGAACTACATTATAGAGCCACGCCTTGTGTGCTAGGCTCTGGCAAGGCTTGGCCCTTCCCTTCACGGTGGCTTCTGACGACTCATGATAACCCTCTTCCTCAAACTCCAGCGCACCCTGGCAGTGACAAACCAGTTCTCCCACCGACCTACTGTGGCGAGTTTCTATTGAGCAGTACCAAAACTCGTTCTAAAACTTAGTTAAAAAAATTTCTAAAAGCAGCCTCACTTACCTTTGTTAAGATGAACATCCTGATGAGTATAAACAGCACCCCGGACATGAAGCCAGAAAGAAGTGGCGATATAAACCAGGAAGCAACTGAATGATCAGAAAGGATATCCAGTGAATGTTAAGATTTACACACAAGCGTATTTAAACAATACGGCAAGAAGCAATGTAGTGCCTATATTAACATACATTACCAGAACTGTTAGCCAGTATCAGAGCTAAGGAAGCCCTCCCTCATGTACAGCTCTCCTCAGGCCCAAACACAGTCACATACAGCCGGCTACACTGGTGGGTGACTGCGGTTCCCAAACTCTAGCTTCAGTTCATGAATGAGTGCCCTCCAGGCCGGGGGGTTCTCAATCTGTGGGTCGTGACCCCTTGGGATGGCAGATAGTTTATATATTGGATATTTACATTATTATTATTCAATTATGGTTCATAACAGCAAAATTACAGTTATGAAGTAGCAACAAAACAATTTTAGGGCTGGGGGTCACCGTAACATGAGGAACTATGTGTATTAAAGGGTCGCAATGTTAGGAAGGCTGAGATCCACTGATCTAAGCCACTTGCTTGCTTTTATCAATGCTTGTGGAGTCTTGTCCCAACAGCAAGGGTTACATATAAGGTGGGTCATGTTTTATTTCCTTTAACCACATCCAGCTTGATGCTTTCACTCCTCACATCCAATGACTAGAAATCTGGTGTTAGCCTCACTGGGTGCTTCTAAGTTCTGGCTATACCCAGAAACCACCTGGGAGTTTTCAAACAGTTGTGATGCTCTGGCCCCACCCCTAGACTTCTGGAGGTGCACAGTAAGATCGGGGTGTGGATACTTCTTCATTGCTCCTTCAGGAAGTTCTCATAGGCAAGAGTTGAGAGCTGTTGGGACACAGGTGATTTTCATGGTGGCCCGTGGCCCTGATTGGCAGGCCAGGGGTCCATTATGACCTATAGCTCCTAAGGCTAGGATGGTTCTAGGAAACCCCCTGCAGGCCTGAGATGGTACTTTCCATTCTGAGTGGGCCCTGAGGGGATTCTCACTGGCTAAGTGTAGCTGGACCCCTGAGGGGAGGAACACCACAATTCCTTCAGGGGGCAGACCTGGGCAGCTTGTGACTTAGTGAGGTAAACAACATTAGCTTCATTCTGAGGCTTCCCCAGGACTGCAAACATGTAAACATTGACTCCTGGATCTAAGGCTTTTCCTCACTGGGGGCCTAGCCCTACCTAGTCTTTCTCTGACTGCGATGCTGATTTCAGTGAAATACATCTTTCTTCTGCTTGGCAAGGAAAAATGAGATGCTAATTCCATAAGCTAGATGATGCTGTAACGTTTTAAGAATGGAGTTAAAACTGACACGTGACAGTGAATTGGCTCCATTAACAGAAACTGTGAAGGAAAATGCATTACCTACCTATACAGTCCATGTCTTCTAAACCTTAACATCTGAAGGAAGAGCGTTACAAAAGTAACTTCTAGTGAAACTTACTCTAGAGAGGGCGAACTGTACTCGCTAAAGGTAAAAGAAGATGCCAATTACCAATCTTGACCAGCTCCATCCACTGCACTCCTTTCGTACCGATGGCCACCAGTGAGAAGCCAATAGTAGAACCGACTATGCAGTGGGTTCCTGAGATCGGAAGTCTCAGGAAGGATGCAATCAACTGCCAAACAGCTGAACCTATAGACGGAAAGATGAGTTAAAACCCCAGATACTCAATGTAGCGTCTTCCATACCCAGCAGGGAAAGGGTAGTAGCTACAGCATTACGCCCCTGTATGGTAGTCTGAATGCAAATGGCCCCTCATAGGGAGTGGCACTATTAGGAGGTGTGGCTTTGTTGGAGTAGGCGTGGCCTTTTTGGAGGAAGTCTGTCACTGTGGGGGCGGGCTTTGAGGTCTCATATATGCTCAAGTCATGCCCAGTGTCCGAGTCCACTTCCTGTTGCCCGCGCAAGAGGTACAACTCTCAGCTACCTCTCCACCACCATGTCAGCCTGCATACTGCCATGATGATAATGGACTAAACCTCTGAAACTGTAAGCAAACCCCAATGCTTTCCTTCGTAAGAGTTGCCATGGTCATGGTGTCTCTTCACAGTGATAAGAAACCTTAACTAAGCCACCCTGAGTTTAATTTTCTATGGATTGTTTTCTTACAAAGCACCAACATCCTGATAGAAATCACTCAGAGTGATTACCAGATATCACATGAGGGTGAGGGTGTCAGTGATGAGTCAGTCTTTCTTCTGTGAAGTCTGGCTACGATAAGCAAGAAATTAAGATACTACACATAATAAGATTTCTAAAAAGACAATATATAGGGAGGAAATTTTGTTCTGTTTTGTAGTTCACAATGAGACAAGCTAGAGACAAACTAACATGCCAGATTAGTCCATGTGTGAGAGAGGAACATGCACTGCCCCTTGACTTCTGCCATACATGTGAGAAATAACTGAGCTAGTTAACCTCAAGTTGGGCCTCTCTCTCAGCTCTTGCTTGCAATGTTGGGAGCTCTGAGTCCGGCCCTGTGTTCTAGGCTTGATGTTTGTCTAGGCCGTAGGTCACTGAAGATGTTTTCATAAGCAGGTCCTCTACGGGAGGGAGCACAGCCCTTAGAGGGAGCACCGGGAGCATTAGCTAGGAGACAGCCCTTAGAGGGAGCACCGGGAGCATTAGCAAGGAGACAGCCCTTTCAGCGGCAGCTGCTAAGAAGGACAAACAGAATGAGAGACAACAGAAGGCCTGGGCTGATAAAGTGGACTATTACTAATCCAGCCAGGCTGCCTGGCAGCAGTGGTGTCCTTAAGCAGCCCCCGGCCTTTCCTTCAAAGAGATCTGAGTGGCGAAGGGTCATCTCGGGCCACATAGGTCCTAGTGTGTGAGGCCAAGTGGACAGCTGCTGCAGCGAAGGCCGGGCATGCTGACCTTTGAGTCGAGGCCGGGTGTGGTGCCATATACATCTCTGAAGTGTGTGTTGAGTGAAGAAAGAATCAGCCATGTGCTACCAGAAGGTGTCAAGTCTCCAGGGTGGCACCTGCCTTCTGCTGGACAGTTCCCTAGGCCCCACCTCTGTGACTGGAATCAGAAGCTACTGGTTGCCTTACACGTAGAACCAGAGTTAGGATCATGTTTCCTAGCCCAGAACTGTAATGTAAAAACTGTGTGGTTTTATAATAGTCTCAGGAAGTTAACCTAGCGATGTAAGAGGATGGTCTCAACTCACCCTGTCTGTCACACTGAGACTAAATTTTCCTTCCTGAGAGCTGCCATCATTTTTCTTGCTGACTTTATAAATCACAACGAGAGGTGGGGATCATGGGAAGACAGAGGGAAGGAGCAGCAGACGAGGCATGTTTGCATGGGGGCCAGCCAGCAGACAGGAGCCACCTCACCCCTGGGAACTGCTGAAGGGATATAGAGCCATATGCACGTCAAGAAGAAAACCGAAGGAAGGTCCTCTAACCTAAGATGATGACGTCCTACAAAGAGGAAAATGGATGAACTATGGAACAAAGATAACCAAGAGAAACTCGGGGGAAATGGGAGACGGGATCCTTTGAGGTACTAAGTGGTGTCTGGAAGATTAAGGAAAAGGCAAACAAAGTTTAGGGTCACATGAGGATGAGGGGTGGGCATGAGTAAGGGCAGGGTGCTGAGTGAGAACAGGAAGTGAAGGGTGAGGAGGCTTGACAGCTCTTAGCGCACTTCATTTTATTTTATTTTATTTTATTTTTTGGTTTTTCGAGACAGGGTTTCTCTGTGTAGCTTTGTGCCTTTCCTGGAACTCACTTGGTAGCCCAGGCTGGCCTCGAACTCACAGAGATCCGCCTGCCTCTGCCTCCCGAGTGCTGGGATTAAAGGCGTGCGCCACCAACGCCCGGCGTCTTAGCGCACTTCTGTGGTGGCTTGAAGAAATGGCTTGTCCTGTCAGTGTGGTAGTTCCGTGAGGAGAGGCCCAGATTTGAATTCTCAGGTTTTTGGAAGCATTGGTGACCTCAGATGGAGTGGGTAGATTTTCTACGGGGCTCAGCAAAGGGTCTCAAGGATGATCTGTCCGGGAAGTTCAGGTGGCATCAACAGCAGCTTCTACTCAACCCCCTTGACTCCCACCGACAGACACCCGGCTTTTAGGCTGCACGGAGGCCCTGGGTCTGGGGGGAGTTAGCGCAGGGCAGAGTAAATGGAGTGGACGGAATGAAGGAGAGTGCAGAGCAGAATGAAAAGACCACAGCAAGCAGGGAAGGACAGAAAAACGGAGGGAGAGCGGAGACGGGAGGATTCAGGATGCTCAACAGACTCAGCTCCGGTTTGGGTCCGTAACAGCGACATTGTCATCTTAAATTTACACAGCTCCCACTCGGAAGGAGTTCAGTTTTTAAAATCTAGGCAAGGCGTACCAATTCCCAACCCTCGGAGCTTTGAAATCCATCTAACCACAAACCAAAAAGGAAACTTCAGAAGCAACCACCACCCCCGAACAAACCCGGAGAAGGGAGAAACCCAAGCAATCGTGTTATTCAGACAAACCCTCAAATTGCCTTGGTAAACCCAAATTCTAGTTGAGGTAACAAAAATCCTTTACTCTTTGAAAACGGAGCCAAAGGCCGTGGGTGGGAGAAGCGGAATCTGGATGAGCTACACTGCCTGTAAAACCGGCAGCAGGGACAAGACTGCCCAGCTCCTCCAGGGTCGGCTACAGGGAGTTCTCAGTGCGCAGGCGCAGATGGCCTCTTCGGGCCTCCAGACTCACCAGAAGGTTCTGTGGGAGGAAGAGGGGCTCCACCTGGGACTGAACCTGTCGGTGTTTCTCTTTATTCCTCCTACAGTTTCAACAGCTCTTCCTCACAATACCTTAACGCGGTGGTTCTCAACCCTCCTAACACTGCGACCCTTTAACACAGTTCCTCAGGATGTGGTGACCCCCACACACACACCATAAAATGATTTCCATGGCTACTTCCCAACTAATTTTAATACTGTTATAAAATCGTAATGCCAATATTTGTGCTTTCTGATGGTCTCAGGCAACCCTGTGAAAGGGTCATTTGACTTTCAGAGGGTCAAGACCCACAGGTTGAGAAACATCGCCTTAATAATTAAAACATCTCAATTTTAGTTGGCTATAATGAAAATATAGGTTAAATTGTAAACTAAAACCACAAAAGTTAATCATTTTTTTCTTGGTACTGGAGATTGCTGGGGCCTTGTGCATGCTGAGGACAGATCCTGCTGCTGAGCCATATCACCGCTCCCCAAATATACTACCGTTATTTTCTTAGTGCTCAGGGTTGCTCTTGGGGCCTCAGGCATGCTGGGCAAGCAGTCTAGTCCAGAGGCACACTCAACCCCCCAAAACATTGTTCTATGATATCTACATTTTTGAAACATTCCGTCATATACAATGAAGAATCTTTAGAAAAAAATATAAATCAACTTTCAAGGTTGGTTATAGGTAACATGTAAAACATAGTCACTGCTTTATATGCACATATCAATATTATATATATAATATATATTCTTTAGTAACTTTAACATATCCCTGAAACAATAAAGCAATATTCTACAAGTGATATCTTAAGGCTCAAGTATATCTTAAAATGGCTAAAAGTTTAAGAAAATGGATGCTTGCTTGTAAAAATCGTAAAGTACAGGCAATAAAAATTGTATCATAAACACAACCACTAAACCAGCTTCCACAGTTAAAAGACAGACCCCCCACCCACCCACCACCCACACTTATGGAAATGGCAACGGAGCCAGGGAGATGAGTGGCCGCACTTCCCACTGGTGCAGGCAGGAAAGCTACTCACCAACCATTGCACTCACTTCCCCGGCCATGAGGGTCTCCACAGAGTTATTGTAGAGGTTCACATCAATGATGCCTTTCCGTATAGTCTCTCCCACTTTCGCTCCCAATAGCACAGAGCCAGTGGTTTCAAATATTGAAGCCAGAATGCATGCCTGTCTCAAGGTCACCACGCCAGAGCCCACCGCGGTTCCGAACGAGTTGGCGACGTCATTTGCACCAACAGAAAATGCCAGGATGAAAGCAATAATAAAACCCAAAATGACCATCCACAGATACCCATCCATGGCCATTTTGGAGAATGGGCTCTGGGGTACTTTTCTTTCGCAGAAATATTTTAAATCAACCAAGTTTGAGGTTGCTAACTTTGGGAGGCCAAGAGTTCTTGTAAACAGTGAGTCTGCTCTGGAAAGTGCTGGACAGTGTTGAAGTCTGAAGAAATTGTTAACTGCTGGTTTCTGAACTATGGTCAGTACAGTTCATTTGGTTGTGTTCAGTCAGTGGTACCGTGCATTCCATATTTTCCCTCCCAGTCTGGGAAAGCTGTGATCTTTCTTCCTATAGAAGGAAAACAAAAGAAATCAATCACTATTGAGTACCTGTAACAGCAACTTCTTTCAGAAGTGTTTAAAGCCTGCTAATGGGATCTGCCTTTTGCACGTGACAGATCTGACCACAAAACAATTCAAGGAAGATTATAATTAGTCTCCTCTCCAAACCAACCAAAAATAAAAGATACAATACAAAGCTGGCTTCTAGATGGTTTAATACCTACAACAATATGGTTGCCATATTAGGTGACGCGTTGTATGCAGTTTGAAAAAATATATGTGGTCATTGTTTTCAGAGAACAGTTTCCTCAAGTGAGTAACAGATAACAAACTAAGACATCAAAGTTGTATCATTTTTTAAAATGCTTGTAATGTGCCCGGCTCCTCGGAACAGCGGTTACATAATCTGACTGTGTGACACTGCAGGGCGAAGCTCATTTACATTCACGCGTGGGAATGATGTGTCCTCAAACTCCAGAACAAGGTTACTTACTCCTCCTGCGGTGACAAAGGAAAAACTACTGGGCCTCAGAGGAGGGCCAGAGAAAACAGAGTATGCAGCCGCCAGGGGCCGGCTGGTCACTGTCCACCATTTCTCACCTTTCCCAGGAAAGACCAGAGACCTCACTTGGTCACTGCCCACCTCTGACCACTGTGGCCCCCAGCCATCCCTCACTCTAGCTCTTCACTACTTGAAACCACAAAGCATAGTCTAACCCCAGGGCTTTGGTCTCTGTGGCGGTTTGAATGAGAATGACCCCTAGAGGCTCATGTTTGAAGACTTGGTCCCCCGGTGGGTGGCGCTGTTTGGGAAAAACTAGGAGGTGTGGCCTTGTCGGAGGAGGTGTGCCACTGGGGTGGGCTTTGAGGTTTCAAAAGACTGGCACCATTCCAGGCTTGCTCTGCTGTCTAGTGAATTCTCAGCTGTTCCTGCTGCCATGCCTCTGGGTCACCATCATGGACTCTAACCCCCTAATAGGCCCAAGGAAATGCAATCGTGGTGTTCTGTCACAGCAAACTGGAAAGTAACTAATGCAGTACCTGATGATCCGCCCCCTCCCCAGCCCGGCAGCCCCACAGCTCCCTCCTCACTCCCTCCCTTTAGGAATCTGCTCCATTGTTACCACTCAGGATGCTAACCTGATCCCAAGAAGAGCAGCCCTTCCTCTAGGACCTCATTCATCCCTCTTGCTCCTAAAAAAGACCAGTTTATCACTTCATTCATCCATCCATCCATCCATCTATCCATCCATCCATCCATCCATCCATCCATCCATCCATCCATTCACACCTCCACCATTCATTCATCCTTTAGGAGGCGTGATGTGTAAGTACACATGCCAGAGAAGGTCACGAGGGGGGTCAGAGGACAACTAGCCAGAGCCTCTACTATGTGGATCCTAGGGATCACACGTAGGTCACCAGGCTTGGAGACATGTAACTTTACCTGCTGCTGAGCCATCTTGCCAGCCCAAAGAGAGGACTTTTTAAAAGACCATTCTGGCCGTGGCGTGGAGAACAAACTTCTCAGAAGACAAGTGTGAATGTGGGCAGACTGATTACCTGCCACTGTGTGCTGAAGCATACCACGGGGATCCTGGGTTACAGCAGAGGCAGATAGATAAAGGGAAAGAATGTGGCTTCCTTTCACAGCTGTGGGCTAAGAGGGACTGGACTGAAAAACAGCCAAGTGGCCTTTTCTTCTGCCTTGTTGGGCTGTTCCTTTTCAGTGACAGGGGAGGGGTTGACAGGCTGCACACAGAAGTACATTAGAAGGGGCAGCTGGGGACATGCCTAACTGCTGTGTCTTTGCTTGGGTGGGAGATTAGTCATTTTTTATGTTACCTTTGGGACCAATTCCAGCCCAGAGATCCCCTTTCCTTCTCAGGTCTCTTATGCCCACTACAGACAATACCTTTAACATGACTTTTCACCTTTGTGTTCAGCCCTAACCACTGTACTCATGGCCAGTAAGTGCTGGGCTCAGGAGAAAGAATTGCCACTCTTGTAATCTAAATTTCTCTCTTTATCTTCAAAGCACTTTGTATCTGTAAGGACAAACAAACACTTTGGATTTTTCCCTTTCCCATTATTTATTTTTATTAAGCTCAGGTAAAACAAGACAAAATATACAAATAAACACACAACAGACTGGAGAGACTGCTCAGTGGTTAAGTGTCTATATTGCTCTTGCAGAGTACACAAGTTTGGTTCCCAGCACTCAGGTCAGATGACCTGTAGCTCCAGCTCTGGAAGATCTAATGCCCTCTTCTGGACTCCCCAGGTACTACACTCAACTACACAAACCTACATGCAGACACATACACACAAAATTAAAAATAAACCTCCACCATCTGAAGCGCAGGAGAAGATGGTGATGCTTTTTAACGGAGACCTTGACAAGCCAGATGATGCCATGCAGAGAGCCAAATGTTAACTTCCAAGAACTACAGATGCCCAAGTTCACAGCAGTTGGGGGCTGATGGGGTCTGATTATATATGAGGGTACTGATGATATGAAAGCAGAATTTTGAAGATGAGAAAACACTGACTCCTTCAATAAATGATGTGGGGACAACTCAATGCTGGCTCTCTGGAAGGGGAAAAACTAGACTCTGGCTGGAATGACGGCTCAGCAACCAAGGGCACTGTCTGCTCTTCCAGAAAACTCAGGTTCAACCCTTAACATCCACACCTTGCCTCACAATTCTAACTCCAGTCCCAAGGGATCTGATGCCTTTTTTTTGGCCTTTGAGGGCACTGTGCATGCCATGCACAGATATACATGCTGGTGAGCACCTACACACAGAAGAAAATCTTAAAAAAAGAGAGAGCTAAAGAGAGAGCTAGATTCCCTACCTCCCACTGAAACAAATGAGTTGTAAAAGTAAAAACTGAACGCTGAAGAGAATAGGGAAAGACACAAGTAAATATTTATTTAATATTGGAATGGGGAGGCTTAGCTACGCTATAAAAGCAATTAATAAAAAGAGCCATCAGTGGAGTTTATAAAAATGATAGATGGAGGAAGAGATATCTTTTTGAAAATAATTTTTATATGTATGAGTGCTTTGCCTGCATGTATGTAAGTGAAAACAAACATTCTCAGGCTATTTTCAGACAGCCTTACAACTATTTTAAACCAGGAATGTGGAGGAATTGTGGCCCCAAACACAGTTATGGAAAATGAAGTCTGGGTAAGAAGGTCCCTGCTGTGGAGTAATACTAGAGGTTTTTGTAGTGTGTGTGTGTGTGTGTGTGTGTGTGTGTGTGTGTGTATTACATATATATTTATTTTATTTTTGAGGCAGGATCTTACTATGTAGCTCTGGTTGGTCTGGAATTCACTACGTAGATCTGACTGGTCTTGAATGCTGGGATTAAGGAATGAGCCACCATACCCAGATTTTATTTTATATTATTATTATTATTATCATTTGGTTTTTCTGAGACAGAGTTTCTCTGTGCAGCCCTGGCTGGCTTGGAACGTCCTCTGTAAACCAAGCTGGCCCCAAACTCACAAAGATCCACCTGCCTCTGCCTCCTGAGTGCTCAGATTAAAGGCGTGCGTCACCACCGCCGGGCCAGCTTTTATTTTTTTAATATATATATATATATATACATATATATATGTATATATATATAATTTTTAAACAGTTCTTTTTTTTGAGTTATGTTCTTATGCCTTCTAAGTTGGCCTCAAACTCACTAAGTAGCCAAAGATGACCTTGAACCTCTGATCCTTTTGCTTCCACCTCTCCAGTCTTAGGGTCCCAGGTGTGCACCATCATGTGGTATTGGTAGTTACAAAGGACCGGCCCACTGCCACCTACTTTCCATCAAGTTTACTATGGTCTCTGACCATTTCTCCATGAGAGGTCACGGGCTTCACTTAGTTAAAGTATTCCTTCAAAAATAGGCTCCCCTGTAGAGGACCCTTAATCCATTTTCCAATTTCCTTTCTATGAAGCCCAAGACACATCCTATCTACTCCCTAAAATTATAAGACCCACTTTCTGTGACAGCTGAAACAGAACCTTTGTTTTGACACTTGAGATGAAGAGAGGTTCCCACCTCTTCACTGGTGTGATGTGCTGTCTAATGACTGCCACAAATGGTGACTTAGACTCCCCAAACACAAGAGTGACTAGCTTTTCCTAATAAATGAAATACAACAAAACATTCATGTGTGGCATCTTATTCTTTACAGAACAGCCCAGCAGAAGAAAGTGTCTTTTTAACATGCCATACACAGACCTTGTCATAAGGCGTTTCTAGTTACATCATTCTTGAATGGCACATGCAAACATTCCCATTACACTTTAGAATGCTTGGCAGGAACAGGCAGGGGAAGGTGGCACATGTAACCCAGTGCTTGGGGGGCTGAGGTGGGAGGGCAATGAATTTGAGACCATCTTGGGCTACTTAGTAAGTTCAAGATTTGTGTAGGCTACATAGCCAACCTGTCTTGAAAAGTCAAACCCAGGGGATGGAGAGATGGTGTAGTGGTTAATAGCACTTGTTGCTCTTGTGTGGATCAATTCCCAGCACCCACACAGTGGCTTGCAGCCATCTAAAACTCCAGTTCCAGAGGATCTAAGCACCTTTTTTGACTTTCATGGGCACCAGGCACACACATGATGCATATACATACATGCAGGCAAGACACTCATATACATACAATAAATACATCTAAAATAAATATTCAAAAAGTCTAAACCAAACCAAACCAAAATGCCCTTAAAATGTAATGGTATAATTGTGAAAGTGTTTTTATATGTTCACACTCATGGTAAGAATGGAATGCCACTGGAACAGCCTGAGATAGCTTTAGTGTGCGTGCGTGTATGCGTGTATGCGTGCGTGCGTGCGTGCATGTGTGTGTGTGTGTGTGTGATGTCTGTATGTGTGCCTGTAGAGGTCAAAGGTTGACATGAGGTGTCTTCTTTAATGGCTTGCCGCAATATTAAAAAACTTTTTATTATAATTATTTATTTTATGTGTATGAGTGTTTTGTCTGTGCACCATTTGTGTGCCTGGTACCCAGAGAGGCCAGAAGAGGGCATTGGATACACTGGGACAGGAGTTACAGAGGTTGTGAGCTACTACATGGGTATTGGGAATCAAACCCAGGTCCTCTGGAAGAGTAGTTCATGCTGTTAACCACAGGGCCATCTCTCCAGCCCCTCTACCTTTTTTTTTTTTTTTTTTTGAGACAGGGTCACTCACTGAACCTGGAGCTAGACTGGCTGGCTAGCAAGCCCGTGGGGATCTTCTTTCTCATCCTCCACACCCACCCAGTGTTGGGGTGACAGACGCAGGCCTCCTTGCCCAGCTTTTCACATGAGTGCTGGGGACTGAACTTAGATTCTCACGTCTGTACAGCTAGTGCCTTACAAACTCCATCCCCCGACCCCCTGAAACCATCGTTAAAACAGCATATTTACAGACAGGCAACGCAGTCTGGGGGACAAAGGAGCCTGAAGAAGGATTCTGATAGAAGCAGAACTCAGGAAGAAAGCAAGAACGGGAGGCAGAGAAGAGAAGGAAGGGAGAAAAGGCAGGATCATCAAGCCAAATGCAAGACCAGACTCGGGGCCCAGGGAACAGAGACAAAAGGACGCAGCAGAAACAGGAAGATGGAATGTTTCCTCAGCGGGAGCCAAGAATATGAATAGCCCGGGGATGAAGATGAAAGATGGCACCTGGCACCGAAGGTTGAAATCGGCAAAGCAGGGGAGGGACAGCTTACTGACATCTTGCCACTTCTTTTCTCTCCCGGGCTGTAAAAGGGAACATTTGTCTCTCTGTGTGGAAAGAGCACAGGACTGCATCTCCATTCCTGTCCAGTTAGCTACTGGTTACACCACCCTGACAAGTCCTCCCCGTGACTAGCTGGGCAACAGGGAAGACTGTGCATCGCCATAGATTACAGGCGAAGCAGAAGCCACAGCATGGCAACTGTTAGCATTAGCAAGTGCGGAAACTTAGACCCAATCCCGCTTCTATTAGTAATGCAGTGGACCTTGGCTGACTCACATGCATAGGCTAAGCCAGTTTGGTCTTCTATAAAATGTGCATGATGATGATAATAATATTCGTGTCTCTCACAAAATTAGTGTGGAGCTAAATCTAACAATATAAAGTATTTTGTAAAGTAACAGGCTTCACTAAAGACAAAGGAAAAAGTATAAGGAGACATCAAACCCTTCTAGCAAGATCTTTCTCATTCAGTGCCTCTCCATACCCTGCCCCAGCCCTGTGGGAATCACGTGATTATATGAGGATTCCAAATCCTTCTAGAAAACCCCTCCTTTTACAGTTCCAAACCATGGCCTCTTCTTTGGCTAACACACATGTGACACACACCCTGTAAGGGACAGGAACTTCCTGGGGTTGGGGTGGGTGAAAGGAAGCAAAGAGAGATACTAAAAAACACTGAAAAGCTAAAGGGCCCTAAGGGGAAAAACTACTTAAAATGGTAAAGCCATAGCTGGGGCATGGTTCCAGGCCAACCAGGCAGGGATACACCAAGACCCTGTCTCAAAAACAGGGAGAAAAAAAGCCACACAGGTAGACAGTTCGGCAGTTCCTTACAGAGCAGAGCATGTGCTGACCAAACAACCCAGTCGACTCATCTTCAGGGGTGTTTAGTGAAGGGCAAGATGCCACTTGTCTGCACAGGAAACATTTGGTTTACATTTTAAGTCTGGTAGCAGTTACACACTGTACATTTTTCAGAATTCAAAGTGCACACTTAAAAGTGACTAGCTTTATTGTATATAAATTAAAGCTAATCCCATACAATCCAGGTCACACAAAGTAGAATGCACTTTTGATAGTTCTTCCTTCCCACACTGTAGATTACCCACTCCCAAGTCCTCTATGTTAAACAAAAACAGGACAGCTCTTCCCACATAATGAAAAGGAGCTACTTCCGTGGAGACAGGTGGCCAGTTAGGGATGGGGAGATAGTGCATGAGGACCTGCATTTTGATTCCCAGCACCTGTGTGAAAAGCTGGACGTGATGGCGCAACCTTATAACCTCAGCACTGGGGGGGCGGAGACAGGGGGCTTCCAGAGGCTAGCCAGCTACGTCTGATAGGTGAGCTCATGTTCCATTGAGAGACCCTGTCTCAAAAACCAAGGTACATGGTGCGTGGTGGTGCATACCTTTAAACCTAGCACTCAGGAGATAGAGGCTAAGTATCTTTGTGAGTTCAAGGCCAGCCTGGTCTACATAGCAAGTTCTAGGGTAGCCAGGCCTACACAGTGAGATCCTGTCTAAACACACACACACACACACACACACACACACACACACACACACCCCAAACAAACAAATAAAACAAAAAAACCAAGATTGAAGGGCAAGTCACCTGAGTTGATCTCTGGCTTACACACACACACACACACACACACACACACACACATCATACATACATACATACATACATACATACATACATACATACATACCACCACAACAACAAAAAATTAAAAACAGCTAGTTTAACCACCAAGGACCATGCGAAGCAATGGCATCAAGAGGCAAAGAGAAAACAAACTATTTAGAGGATGTGTTAACACAGTACTGTATGAACCCCATTCCTAGGAGAGCGAGAGACAGCTGCTGGATCAGGCCTGGACTTCCCCCCCAGTCAATGGCTCTATCCCGTATCAGTGGCTTTGCTGTGATAAAACGCCATGACCAAAAGCGACTTATGAAGGAAGAGTTTATTTGGACTTAGGATTCCAGAGGGGTGAGAGTTTAATTTGGTGTTCGGGGTGGAGACCAAGGTGCGGCAGAGGAGGCGGGAAACTGAGAAATCACATCTTTTATCATAAATATGCAGTAGCCAGTGTGAACTGGAAATAAGGTAAGGCTATGAACTCTGATAGCCCATCACCATGACTGACTTCTTCCCCAGACAGCATCATCAACTGAGGACCAAGCGTTCAAACACCTGGAGCTATGTATATCACTCAGACCACTAATCCTCCACGGGGAAAGAAATGGGCCTGTCTACGAAGGGAAGTCTTCAGTGCTCTTGTAAGAATCCTAAAGGTACCGTCCCAATTCATTAGCATTTCCATTTAGCAGGAAAGCATTCCCATAGCACTACAGATGGAAGCTATTTTAAATCTGGGTCTGTGAATCCTAATACCAAGAGCTATATGGAAGTCTCTTAAGAGTTTGAGAATGAGCATGCTGCACTCTGATATCAATTCTACAATCAGTTCTGTGAAGTCCCCACTGTGCATCTGTGGTCCAGCACGAAGTTCGACAATGTCGTCAGCCAGAATCCCAATCAGAAATGGTTCTGAGAGGTCAAAGAAATGACACTTTTTTATGTTTTATTTTTTGGATTGAGGTGGTCAGACCAAGAGCTTTAAAAAAAAAAAAGTACTGCATTTTTATTAATCTTTCAAGAACTTCACATGTGTCCAATGCATTTGGATCATGCTCACCCTCTGCTCCTCCCTATAGCTCTTCCCAGATCTACCACCGACAACCATTCCCTTTCAAGTTTGTGTCTTTTTGTTTTTATAACTCACTGTGTCCTAGCTGTGCTGCCCATATCTCCAGGGATGTGTGACCATCCAATGGAGCATGGCCACCCTACCGAGGACCACACTCAGGACCCCCACCCCACACTCAGCAGCCAGCCACACACTGTCTATAGCTTTTTGGCTAGCACTGGGGGGCTTCCCACTACGTGATGGAATTCCTCCTCACTCCATGATGGAATGTTGACTGACCTGATTGTGTGCAGGCGGCCACTGCTACTGCTAGTTAATGAGGACAGCATCCTGCCCTGTTCAGAAGACACTGTGGCCCTGGTCCTCCCCAACCTC